>VUQG01044669.1:74573-91134 GCA_015106755.1 Etia nguti | reverse complement strand
TTTTACACTCCTCCCACCTCTATGGTGCAAAGATTTGCCATAGTGGCCAAGGACACTGTCAGAAAAGGGAAAAGATTAGCCTCATTAGCTGTGTGTGTGTTGGATTCATCTGTGGGAACATGGGAGTTAAGATGGGAATCATAAAACACGTGCTGATGTGACCTTTGACAATAATAATTTAATTCATGATGGACAGCAAACTCTTTAAAATCTACTGACCCTAATATAATATGTACATTAAATTAGCTTCTTAAATGTGAAGATTCTGAGGACAGAAAGAGGAGTTCAGATGGGGATTAAGTTTCTGAAATACTTCAAGTTTAAATAGAAATGAATACAATACAAATGTCAGCTGGATACAAAAACTAATAACAGTTATCCCTTTTAATCTGAATTAATGACTTTCAACTGAATGATGCATGATGCACACAATAGTGTGACCTATTAAGGCTTTTGGATAAATACTCAAAATTCAAGTTCAATCTTTTTTTTTTGCTGCGTTTGCATTTTTTTTACCCACTCACCTTGAGGTCTCTGTGAACAATGTGCTTCTGGTGGCAGTACTGCACCGCTGATACAATCTGTGCCGAGAGAAACACAAGCACAGCTTAGTTAAATGTCTGGTGTTGTGTTCTCAGACTGTGATAAAGGATGTGGTGTAGGAGGAGATGTGGTTGAAACTAACAGGAAAGATGCAACTCAGCTAAGGTGGGGCTGACGACACCAGAGCGGTGAGAAAACAGGTTTGTGCAGTAGCGCTGTCGTACATTCGTCTGACTCGTAAGGCACGTACGAGTATTACTAGTATCAGGGCACAAGGAGTTCCTTTGAGTGACACATTTTAGAGCTTACTGGAGTTTTTAAAAAGATCATTTTTCAATCTTCAGTTCCCTTCATTTTTAAGACTTTTAGATTTGAACAGAATTTTGTTTGTGCTGTCTTGAGAAACCAACACTGCAAAATGTTAGTATATCCACCAATTCAGACGCACTGACTTTATAACGTAAACACTGGCAAAAAAGACCAAACAGAGTTTTGTGCATAAATTGTTTTTAAATTGCATCAAGGTTGTGTCACTTTTATGAGCATTATCAAAACAGTTCATAAAGTAGAATGGTAATGGGGTGGGGGGGTTACATAACATCTTCAATTGAAATTGCAGCTAGATCTGATTATCGAGGGACTGTTTCTCACTACACAATTTAAGTTTGTTTTAATCTAAAATCTGATGACACCACAGGCTGTTTCATTTATGATGCCAGATCACTGTCATTCACAACTAATTAAACCAATACCAACAATGGGCAAAAAGATACAGAGAGTCTGAGTATTGAAAGTGAATACATAACAGCCAGGTGTTTTGGACCAGCTTCTTAGCACTTCACACAACAGTCGATGGCTTGTTAGTGACAGTCATGAAGAGGTAAGTGATGGGGAAGCAAGTCGGTTTAGACATCTCATCAGTCTCAACACAACAGAGACGCTTCTGTCCTCCGAGGACAGCACAGAGGACAGCGTCCTGTCTGAAGCACAGCCAGGAGCAGAGGTGTGAAACCAGAACACTGCAGGGGGAGAAAGCTGGGTACCTGTCTAAATTTAGCTCTGGCCTCTTTTTCCTTCATTCTTCCGTGTGCAACCAGGTAGTCAAACACCTCTCCTGCAAAAGAGAAGAAAGAGAGAAATTGAGGAAAACACTAAAAGTAGAGAATAGGCAGTGAGGAAAACAGATACGAAGAAGGTAGACAAACACAAAGTGAATCGCAACTTCTAAAAATCTGCAGATAAAAATAACTTATACGCAGCTGGCCTGCACCATCACCCATGTGCATGGTTAGAGGGCGTTTCTTGACCATATTGAGTTGAGCTCGGCAACGCTTCCTCCACACTGAGCCTCTCCTGGAGGCACAAAGCTGCCGCCGAGCTCGGCTCCACAGCAGCAGACCCTTCCCTCGGCCCACACGTACAACCAAAACGTGACTACACTCCCTCGTGTGTTAATTGAACTCGAGTTGCTGGTGTGTGCATGTGCACGCCCGTACTTGGGTGATAGGAAAAATAGAAAAGGAAAAAAAACCAAACAAACAGAAAAAAAAACAAAACCTCCCCCACTTCTCTTGAATCCTCAAAACCCTTCCGCTCTCTCAGCGCTGACCTGCAGAGGCAGCCAGAGTGTGCGATTCTGTACTTATAAGCATCAATTCATCAGTGCTCTCTGACTCAACCGCTAAAGACAGAATGAGCGTGCTGAAACTCGGCATGTTGTATGTTGTACATAAAGATGAGCTGCAGAAACATAATTGGAAAGTACCAAGAAAATTCAGAAAAGACATGGAGAACAAAATTATAATTTTGTTGTCTTAAAGGAATTTGAGGCAGAAGACTGTAAAGCTTCTTAAATTCTGCCATCTTTTTTTCTGCATTATCAAAAAATCCTGGGGCAACTTCTCAAGTTGGTCTGAGGCACAGTTAGAAAAAGAAGAATAGAATGAAATTGTCACTTTGTCATTCAGAATATACAGTTAACCAAATCACTACTGAATGAAATTTACTAATAAATCTAAAATCTAAAAAAGAGAATCTAGGATATGAACACATAGGAAATTAAGAGAAATAAGAAAATAAGAGAAATTAGCTGTATACATTATGGAAAAAACGTACAAAATATCAGGACATAAGTATATTGCACAGCAATAACAGCGTTCTGGGTATGAAACTGCACTGCCCTAAATACACAGTCACATGTGCATATATATTGGGGTGGGGGGCTGCAGTTTGGTTAGTTATTACATGACACAGCCTTGCACCGGGTTTTCTGCTCTTAAAACATCAGGGGAGAACATTTAAAAGATAAAAAGAAATAAAAACACACCAACATACTGCCAATGGTAATACTAATATTCTACACACTAAGCAGGTATTCTATCATGCTAACATTAGGTAAGCTGCACTTTTTTCGAGCAACCTGACAGGGTCACCTTAAGATCCTGCTCGACTTCTGAGAAAAATCAATGACGAACTGAAACAAGTATTAGATTTACGTCATTAAGAGCTAATGCAATTGGCCAGTGATCAGAGTTCCCATCTCAGTGATAATGTGATTTGGTCCCCAACAAGCATGTCTTCACAATTTGTCGTCTCTGCTCAGCTCAGCAGTCCAATAATGAACAGCTCAAGCAATCGATAGCAAGATGTGGCATGACATGACATGAAATGAGAATTCAGAAAAAGAAAATTTTCCCCAGCTGAAGACTTCCAAGAGAAAACTCTTTGGTGGAAAGAAGCTGGGGGTCTTACAGCTAGATATATCTCAAGTTGGAGGGTCTAAGTAGGCATAATTTATTGTAGCTGTTGCGTGCTCCCCTTTACTCCTCTTCACTTACTGCAGCACAAAACCCAAGCTGCCTCAAGCAGACTGGGAGAGAAACCCTCAGCTATCCTGTGACAAAAGCACCCACAGGCAAATGTATTTGGGTGTTATCCGTGTTTGCAAAAGTGAAAAGTATGTATTGAAGAATAGTTTCAAGGCTCTGAGTGACAGTTAGCATGCCCTAAAAGGTAGTATGACTGAGACTTGGATAAAGTAAGGCAAGGGGAATTGTGGCAGCTGACCGTGTGAACAATACTAATCCCAAATTCACCTACAGAAACATTTTAATCTCTTTTCTTCTTGATAAATCTTGTTCACTAAGGGTTTTTTTTCTGTTGTCTTAGCTGAAGCTGATGTAAGAGCAAGTTAGTCTTGGCTTTTAAAGGATGCTTATCCAACAAAGTCATTTATCAAGTGAACAACTGAAACCAGACAAACTAATGTTTACTTTAGTGGAAGACAAAATGTTAAAATCTCAAACACGCAACACTGGAGGAACTTTTTTTTTTTTTTTTCCCCTTTCAGACATGCAGTGTCCCACAGAGCTGATAATAGCTGACCAACATGTTCTTCCTGCTCTGACACGTCTCCTGTGTGTTGAGTGGATTTTCTTCAGTTTCTGCATGGATTCATACTTATGTCACTGCGTTTCAACTTTCGGGGAGTAGCTTTAAACTTTACATTCCTTTTCATATATACTGCATGTGGGATAGAAATGTCTCAGAATGTGGTGAGAGCTTTCATCTAATTAAAGAATGTGTTTGAACTCTACATCTACTTAACATATGTTCAACTTTAATTTGGTAGTTATTTATAAAATATAGCAAATTTTCTGAGAATAAAAATATGTCCAGTGAATTCTGGCAGAGAACATGAACAAAAAAATGTAAATAATGACGCTATCATACAGCGCTGCACAAATGTCTTGAGTCACTGCTCATTTCTTTACAGTGTGCTAGGAAAATGGGTTCATTGCATTAATGAAACATGCAAACATACATAACAGAGTTTGTACAATTCCAATGTGCTCGAAAGCGAATATTTGGTATGAACACCTTTAATCTTCAGTACAGCTTGAACTCTCTTAGGCAGCTTTCTTATAATTTCTTTAGGTAGTGTTCACGTATGGTTCTTCAGGGTTCTTTAAGGACATTCAAAGCTCTTCTTTGGATGTTGGCTGCCTTTTGTTCTGTTCTCTCTCAAGATTATGCCACACTGCTTCAATAATGCTGTGATTCCAGCTCTGGGGAGGCCAATCCATTACCGATAGTGTTCCACTGTGTGTTTTTCTACCCAGATGTGCTTTTACTGCACTGGCAGAGTGTTTATGATTACTGTCATCCTAGCTCTTTGAAAATCTTGTTTGTACCAAAATACTATTTTATGCAAATCAAACTGTGTTATGATTGTCATTTTTCATAGATTAAACAAAAGAATTGGGAACAAGTGTTTTGGTGACAGGCTGCTAGTAAGAAAGTGCCTAAAAATACAATTTCCAAAGAAAAACTCAGACCTATAGAATGCTTAGAGAACTACTGCTCAAAACAACCTTTAAAATAAATTACAAAACAGTCCTTGAAAGCAAAATATAAAGAAATGAATGATGGTTCAAGACTTCTGAACAGTACTGTATACTTAGTGTGCAGAAGGCAGGTTAAAGCTCAGGCTATGGTATAAAACTGTTCTTGAGCTCCTTGTACATGTAATCTTGTTCCTTTTTCCTTTCAGGTACAGTTTGCAGATGATATGCTGCTCCAAAGATATATTAATTATTAACATGCACATTTATCACATTTGGCGTTAATAAATTATACTTGGGAGCAGCACAGGGAGCAGATTTCTACCAGCTATATATGGTCTTGTGTGCAGCAGCTGTTAGTGGAGTAATTTTTGGGGTTTTTGATTTTTATGGGGGTCTAGGAAATTCTTAAAGTTCTTGGGATTATAAAATCATAAAATTTGTTTAAAACCAAGCTTTATTATATAATTATATTTACTATATGGCTGCCTAGGGGTGTAATAGTACATGGTTCACATTTACTTCTATTTTGAAGATTCGTTCAAATCTGACCAGTTCAAAGTATAAAATAAATTACAACAACCGTAACGAATTCTCAATTAACTTGAAAGAATCCATTAAAACCAGAACTGCAACATCAGCTTAATCACAGCACAAAGTCACAGGGCCTCGCACATCACCAGTGTGTGAATGTGTGTGTTAATGGGTGAATGAATGAATGTAGTGTAAAGCACTTTGGGGTCCTTAGGGACTAAGTAAAGCGCTATACAAATGCAGGCCAGGCCATTTTACTTTTTTCTCCATCTTAGAGAAACTTTATTGGAATTGCTGGTGGACAAAGTGAGTGGGGGCTTGTTGCTTGTGTTCAGTGTGAGGACCACATGGTGACCAGTCGACTGACCCGTAGAGTGTGAGCGCAGAACTTGCAAGTTCTGGCATTTCCATTTCACCATGTTGTGTGAGTTAACGTGTCATGCAAAATAAATAAAAACCACACAGCATCTGCCAGCTGTCAAGACAGAACCTCGACTTCAGGCAAATATCATCCAGGAGTTCGAGCACGGCAACATAAAAGGACTTCTGACAGCAAAACTTTGGATCTCTTGAATCAAATGTTGCACTTATGTCTACTGTTACATTCCTAATGGTTGTAATTCACAAGTTTGACATGTTGGAGATACTTTGCTAACCATTGTATCTATGTCTCACCTCCACTGGCGTACTCCATTACCAGGTAGAGCGTCCTCTCTGTCTCAATAACTTCAAAAAGCTTGACTGCAGGAGGGAGAGAGAGAAAGAGAGAGAGAGAGAGGAATTATAAATTCAATTATGTCAAAAGACGAGAGATCCAGACAGAAGCAGTAATGAATTCATGCTCATGAACACGGAAAAATTGTTTCCAAACACACACCCCGAGTGAGTCGAAGAAAAAGTGAAGTCACGTGGAACTGTGTGTGTCGTGACCATGTAAGCACATCATAGCTGAGCTGAGCAGCACTCGGTATTTACTGTACAGTCCAAATTCTTTTTTTTTTCCTCCTTTTTTTTTCCCTCCCCTCCTTCTTTTACTGCAGTAGCTCACCGATATAAAGGACTGTGTGATGAGCAGCTGAGAGCTGCACTGCTAAATATAGACAAGGTGGGATGAAAAACAAAGGGAATGCAGGAGGGGAGAGAGAGTTTATGGGCTGGTGATAGCATTTACTATCACTTTGATAATTACTATTACATTTTTGTAGAGGAACTCAAGCAGAGAGGACATGGGGAAAAAAACAAAACAAAAAAACAAACAGGAAAATCCAATTTCAAGAACAAAATGCACCATGGCAGACTTCTCTAATCTGTTTTATGACAAATAAATTTGTCAGTTTCCGTTTGTAATGAGGGAAAAAACAACAACAAACACACAAAAAAACAAAACACTTTCTAGGTACATAAAGTGGATGTATTACCTGTGATGGTCATTTTAAACATATTCCATCTATGACATAAAGACTAATAAAAAAAAAAAATTAAAAAAAAAAAAAACACTGTCTGGAGCAAAGTGTATAGAGCAGCCTGAAGCATAGGGATTTTACTAATATATACTTATATGGTCATAGTACATATAAGTCAACTTTCATGCCTAGAAACATTACCAGAGTTGAGGGGAATGGGGAAAAAAGGAGAGGGAGGAAAAAAAAAATCCAAAAACTTAAGAAATTTCAGGGAACAAACAAACAAACAAAAAACCCCAAACAAAAAGAGTCTTTTAAAAAATAAATAAATATTGTGTGTGTGTGTATGTACGTGTACACACACACACACACACACACACACACACACCTCGATATCTCCCTCCATCTCTATCTAACTACATACGTACGTTTTTTATGTAAATTTTACTACCACATTTCATATTATTTTAAATTTTTTTCCCCATGAAAAAAAAAATCATCTGCTACACTGGCAACATCTGTATTTCCTCTAAAATGCACATAGAAATAAATTCATCATCAGGACTTTTCATAAGCTTTGTAATACCTGAGGATAAAATATTTTTCTTACATTTTTTGGAATAATTCATGAAGATAAAATATAATATTAATTATTCATTTCAGCAGAAAAGCTTTCCTGTGACTACACATTCCATATTCAGGCGCTCCACAGCTAAGGTTTGTTTGTAATGTAGGTTCCTTGTTGTTGCTGTGGTTTGGCGTTTGTTGGCATTTTTGGCCCTTGCAGATGACTGAGTGTTTCCAGCGTTCGTTATGGCTCAAAGCAGTGTGCGCTCTCTTGTTTACCGATCATACTCCGATTCCAAAACAAAGCAGGAAGAACGGTCCTCCAGTTTCAGCCTCAATTACTGGCAGTTAACAACAGATGAAGGTAGTAAAGTCTGTATGTCATCCGGGACAGCTTCCTGTTTTATAGTTTCTCTTTGACAAGCATTTTATAAAATGCCAAGAATGCAGGCTTCGACCTTATTACCGAAAATGTTTCTGGTCATTTAGATGTTTTGTTACATGTTTGTTACAAATTTATCTGCTCAATAATCTCCTGACTTGTTTTATGTTTCAGTTCATGTAGAAGTAAAAAGTTTAACAAGTCGTGTTAAGTTAAATAGATACTTTATCGATCCTACAAGGGAAATTAAAAGCAATAACAAAATGCATAGCAGGAACTCAATGTTTCATGTCCACCAACAGAAAGGTCAAAAGGTTGAACCTGCATGTCAGTCATCCTCGTCATTATAAAGCTCATATACTTAAAATTCTTATTTCTATACAAGATGCACTTACCTATATTGGGATGATTCAAGATCTTCATTATTCTAACTTCTCTGAAGAGCTGAAAACAAGAAAAATTCAGAGTTTAGACTTCAGCATACAGACAGCAAATAGTCCACTGAGCAACAAACCACATTATTCAACCACAATAATAAAAGCTGCTGTATGTCTGTCTTTGAGCACTGAGCACTTTCATGAGGAAGTCAGCATGAAGTCAGAATATCCCAGTGGACTGCATGAGTTAACCTGTCCCTTTTCTTCATGACAAAACAACTGCAAAGCAAAGAAAACAGGCTTGATGTCAAGGTGTTTCAGTGCAAATGCTTTTTTTAAGAAATATTTTTAGATAGCAGGCTTCAGACATGCCATGTCATTACACAGGAGGGGGAGATAAACACATTCTGAATAAACTTTGAAAAACATTTGCAATGCTTTTCCTCGGCTGATTGCTTTGGGGAGGCAGGCGGTTGTACATGAACCAATCAAAACCTTCCACCCAACCTGTCCTACTGCAGTCACAGACTCCCTGTCTTATTTAAGACAGCAAAGCACTTGTTTGGGAGCTTTTGTTACACTTACAGTAGGCTAATGAGTTCTCAACAATACAAGTAAGCCATCTTCTCTTCTACCTGTCTCTACTAAACTCTATGCTGTGTGCACTGCTCCACCCCCTCCCTCACACGCAGTAACAGCATTAGAGTTGGATCATGAGTAGGGCTGGGCCATATTATACCGTTCACTGTAATACCGGTATAACGTTAGGCAACGATAAGAAAATGAAATATCGCGATAGAATATGGGTAAAACGCGCATGCGCAGTGCCTTTGTTTTCATACGCGCATGGTGGAAAAAGCATGGAGGGGACAGAGAATGAGAAGGGCGAAAGCGGATCGTTAAATAAAACAGATGAACCAGAATTGGTTTGTAAAAATGGTGCCAACTTCAGTGGTTTGGAACTGGTTTGGTTTTCATCTGTCAGATACCCACCAAAGCACAATCGCCCATATCGCCCTGCCCTAAATCATGAGGACAAACTAGTGGCACTGAATGATTATCAGTTATCAGGAGATGCCCAAACATATTTGGGCACAGGTTTAAGAGATGTGGCTCACTAGTTTTGTTCATATAGCGAGGGGTGAAAAGCTCCCAAAGCCCCCCAAACTATGCATTAATACATTTTTAAGGACACATTGTCAAAATGTGCAACCATTCTTAATATATTAAGACTTTTTAAAACTAATATTAACACAGCTTTTTAGATGAGTCCTAACATGGCATTTCAAGCTCATAAAACCAAACTCTGGTCTCTACTAAACATCAGCAGCATATTTGTCAAAGAAATGTGATCATTGTGTCGCTGCTGCTGATACAATGACAGGATTGCAGGAAATTCTGCAACATAGTGGTGGTTTCAGAGCCACTGACGGGTAAAGGTAATCTAAACTAAGTTCAACATGTGGTGTCAGATCTCCATCCCTCAGAAAAGGAAGACACTTAGCTGACACGCTTCCTCATTATGCTTCAGAGTGACCAGACAAGGAGATCTTTAGTGGCCAAAAGTCCTTTTTAGTGTAGCACTTTAGGAGGCATAAAGAGCACAACGTGGGATTTATTACTGAGCTGCTGTAAACTACACCCTTACTTTCTTCTCTTCCATAAAAATATAAAACAAGGTATCAATCTTTCATGAGGCAGTAGTCGTCCCAATGGGCTGGTTAGCTTGCTGACAAACAGATCTTGGGACTGTGCAGCACGAAAACACAGATTCCAAAAAGTCTTCAATCAAATTAAGCAGTACATGTTTCAGTAAAGATTTTTCCACTGCATTTAGATTTTTAGCCAAAAAGAGGAAACCTATAAAAAATTAATCACATAAAACTGTCATCTTTTCCATAAATGAAGAAATGTTTCAGCAGCACTTTTCTGAAAGTGCAACTAAAATGTCTGAGTGAATAAATTTGTCTGAAATTGTACATTTCCCATATTTATCCTTTGACTACCGAACTGTTGTTGTTGCTGTTGTTTCTCCTGCCAAGTCTGTGAAATGTCACAAACTGTGACAAGTTAAATGTTTAAAGCTGTAACACCAGTGTTTGTCCATAAGAGGGGTGATATTTACACTGTTAATCTTATCTGCTGATCAATAAATCAAACTTTGGCAAAATTTTTATTTTCCTGATGACTGCACAAATGTTTCAGCAGTATCTTACTGAAACGATCAATTGCTTCCTCTTTGTGGCTTTGACTAATTTGTAAAGTTTCATCTGTTTGCTCAGCAGAGGGGAAAAACGACTGCAGTAAAACAATCGGGCGATCTCAGTGACAGACAACGGGTCGTCGACTGATTCAAACTCACAGATCCACCAGGACACCCTGATAACACTTTATGTCCTGAACCCTGGACTGCTGCTGTCTGCCTGACATGCAAACAGATGGTTAGAAATAGCGGGTGTTGTGTTCACAATCAGTATGGTTCTGCATGCGGGGCCGCCTCATTACACAAATGTACAACAATTCCCTTTGCATCTAGCACTCTTCCAAGCGCCACCTTTTTTCCTTGTGTAACATCACAGAGCCAACAGTCAGCTCAAAAATTCAGAGAGGCAATGAAACATGAAATATGAACCAGGAAGTCCAGTTTGAAAACTGTAAGGTGGCAAAACAGGGTGCACTGTATCGATGACACCCATAGCATAGTTACCCATAGCAGCAGACATTGTGACTGTAAAAATACATCGTTCAGTCATTACAGTTTCTGCCAGGACTTTTTTTTTTTTCAAAGATGATCATTCTGCCTCACAAGTCTAATATTTATCCAGCTGTTGAATAATTGGCTATTCTGATTATTAATCCTTTTAGTTCACAGAAAATGTAAACGCTCCGAGTACGGCTTTGTTAGAACTTCCCCTAGATTTTCTTGGTTTTCCTTTCATATCTTGGATAATAAGATCTGAAATATTAATAAAGGTTTCTCTCTTGTGACTACACAGTACCGGTAGGTTCACTAATTATTTACATCTAAAAGGATTCACTCTCTTTTTTTTTTGTCAGATTTTAGAATGAATACATTCTATTATCAACTCTGCAGCCCCTATAATTTAAAAAAATAAAAAAATAAATAGATTAACAGTAATTTTAAATGTTCAAATTAAATGTTCAGATCATGTAGAGAATTCCAGCCGTGGGCAGTTGATAACTCATATAATAAATTTAATTTCATTCCTTGCTCAGAGACGACTGAAGGGACAATTATGAACTCCAGTTAGCGAGGCCTTCAGGAGTCGACTGCTTTGGAAGCCCAAAAAAAAAGAAGAAAAAAAGAAAGAAAGAAAAAAAACTGAGCCAGGAGTTGCCTGGCCGCTGACAAAGATGAGGAGAGGAAGAAGAGCACTGGAGTGAGCTTGAGGTCTCCTCACTGTCATTACACCCTGCTCTGCCCGTCATTATACTCAAAATACTCTCCTGAGCTCTCTGAAAGTACAGGGGAATAAATCTAAGCTGGTTTTCTGTGTGACAGTGGAAACCTCTTCACTGCAGCTCAGAGAGGAACTCTATCTTTCCTTCTTACTGAAGAGAAGCTGCAGCAGCTTTGAACAACCTCATCAGTGACAGAGAAGCATCTCAATTTATCTTTATCTGTGTAACTTTGTGAAGACTTCGGTACAAACTGTGCCGTCCTATATAGCATATACAAGCCTTCTGAAACTTGGGTGGGTTCTAAACACAACACGCCAACAAGTACATGGGAATACTTTGTCAGGTATGTTACGCAGTAAACAGAATTAGTGGAAAAACTCTGGAGAGACGGGGCTGATTCACCACATAATAGAGCTATTAGGACTCAAACCTGCTGGTGATCCAGTCATACCACTGCAATAATGCACAGCTGTCCTGATTACGCAATCCATCTTATGATCAATACAAGGAACCTTTAGGCCACATGACACACAGTTCGAGGGTGAAGTCACACCTAAAACTAGTTTTTGTCAGACTACATTTTTAGTTGCTGCATTTTTCTGTTTAGATTGAAACAGCCTCAATTATAACAGATCTGAGGCCTGTAAACAAAATCTCACGGGTGCTACATTAGATCATTTACTGGATGTTTTCTTTATAAACTCTCATCCCACCAGGTTAGACGCTTTGAGCTGAGTCATATCGAATCAGATTACAGCCCCTGCAACTTCAGCTAAGAACGATGGATGTCTGTGCACTTTTTGCAGTAATCGACCCCGGCTGTTTACTTCAGCTAAGAGAAAATATATCCCGACGGCAGTTTTCCTTTACTGTGTTTTGTTAAGTTCACCTCCTCGATGGGCTCATTTTGTCCCTCCAAAGCTCCACCGTTATTGTTCCCATCCGGGCAAACAAATCAACCTGAAGGAATAACACTATGGTTCAAATTAATGGCTACTATCACACCATGTTTATGAGATTCAGAGAAGTCACCAGTGGTAAAAACAAACTTCAACACTGCCTTCTCCAATTCTCTGTTCTTAGACTCCCTATAAAAGAAGGATGTAGCCACCGTGACATAAGCCACTGGTTTGTTAAGTGCCATTTTAAAGATTTAAAGTCAGCATTTTGGTCGTCTGGTTCCTTGGTTCCTTGAGCCACGTGTGACCACATTTGGACATGAGTGTATAATGTTAGGTTAATATTAACATGAGCTACATCTGTAGATGAAGTTTGGATCTACAAAAATGGTTGATAAGTCTAGCCTTGCCTCAAAAACTACATTTTAACATGGGAGTCTTTTGGTTCACTTTTGTAGCTACTTTTGAAAAACATTAAGTTTTACTTTTTGTTTCCATTTTAACAACTTCCAACATCTAAAGCAATGTAAACACTTAAGTGACTAAGATAGTTTTCTTGAATACTTTTGGAGATTGGAAATCTCCCCCAAAAAAAAAAACTTTTTCCCAGTAACTTCTTTCTCTCAAAAAAGGAAATTTCTTACTTTTTTGATATTTTACGGTTTTGTTGTCAGTGTTTTATGTGAACCAGTTCGATTCATACATTTGGCTCAAATTCTTTAACATCCAACTGATTCTTCTTTAGTGGCAGTAACTAAGTCTTACTGACAGCTCATGAAAAATTTCATGGAAAAAACGTCACGTTAAAAGCTTTTAATAACAATCCTCCAACCAGTCAAGGCAAAAACAAACCTGACACTGAACGTTGTCACAGACTAAGCTTCTTACCAACACTGTTTACATTTAATCAAGACTTCCAAGCATCATACTCCCACCCTGACCCCTGACAAGGATAACAAGACCACCACAGCAGGTTGAATCAGGACAGAAAGACAAGAACAGAGCGGGAAGCTGGAAGCAGTTTGCCAGGAGCCGGTGACAGATGTGAATGTCGACTCATCTCCGCCAAACTATTAAGAACAGAGGCTGAAAATAAACATTTAGGCTTCAGAGACGATACACCCCCTCCACCCCCACCGCTATCAGCCTCTCGCCAAGTCTTTCAGTTACATAAGAGGTCAGGACACAGCGGTGCTGGCTCTGATGCAGGTTGGCTGTTCCACCAGCACCAACTCAAAGGTAAGACTTGTGCAAAGAAAAATAGAAGAGATCCAGACATTCAAAACCCATCTGAACCGAAAAACATCATCACATTCACAAACTTGGAGCTGTGTGATGACAATCGGCTGTTAAAATACTCAGAGATTCAGCTGGCATTTTTATATATTTTTCTCATGATCAGCAAAGCCAACGAAAAGAACCCTCCCCCTTTCATCTTCATCCAGGCTGTCTGTGGGTCTGTGCCCATTGGTTACTACTGTAGAAGTAAATGCTTACAAAAGAAAAACAAAAAAACAACAACAACTTTACTCTAATAAGCAAGTCCACAAAACCATAACAAATTACATTAAATAACACCCATTTTCACAACTAAAATACATCTCCTTTGCAGTGGATTCATCTTTGTGGCGCTTTGTAATGTCATTGATAACATGCTCTTACATTCAGGAACTTTATTTTTCAGTCTGTATATTTGATTAAGTTATCAGATGTTAGCAGTTCTTGAAAGAAACTCACTTATGACTCATCTACTGAAAAGAAGAAGCAGCTGCGAAATAAAACTGTCAAGGCAAGCATTTAGAAAGCAATAAGCTAACTTCTGCTGTGACTACAGCACAGGTGATGAGGATGTAACAGTACTTTTAGATGGATAGTCTTCAGGTTCCTGTCAGATGGACCGAGTCAGTTCTGAGATTAATGATGATGCTCCATTTAAATCCTCTGGATTTTCAAAGAAATATCACTGTGTTAAAACTTTTACAGACACCACCCAACAGAGGTGAATTTTAAATGCAAATTTCTGGAGCAAAACGCAACAAACCAGCTACAAAGTTGACACCATGTTCTACTCTTTGTGATGTCCTTCTGTGCACATGCGGGCACAGTGTAGGCAATAATCCAAACAAGTCAGGGTCACGTGCCTTTCCCATCCTTTTCCCAGGGTTGTGCCATATACTATCGGTATGATTTTTTTGTGTGATATAAAAGCGTTATAGTGAATATCATTACTATAGCAATGCCATGTAATTACACTCCTTACTGTACATGACCAGACAAGCCCGGCCATGTCTGACAGGAAGAGCTGGGTGTCAGCCTAGGATGATTTTTAGTACCTAAAACCGAGCTACTTCAGCAACCTCCAGCAAAGCATAAATAAAGTAAACAAAGTAGTTATGAAAGCCAGATATATTTATTTAAAGAAAGAAAAAAAAAACAAAAAAAACAATAACACCTTGATGGCACACACATTGGCCAGTGACATAAACATGTACTGCATTTCTTAGTGCTTGCCTAGCTCCCTGCTCGCTTGCTGCCAAAGAAACAGCCATCTGTTTCTGTAGGTGGTGTTAAGTCTAATAATCCACTAAGTTTTAATGTTTTTGAAGGAGTGATTAAAAAAAAAAAAAAAAAGAAATACAATAATTACCTTTTCAAAGCCCTTGTGAGCTGGTTTACAAATGTGGTCACAACACAGTGGCTTAGCTTAGCTTTAGGACCAAAAGGAGAAAACGGTTATCCTTGCATCTACAAGGACTGCTATGGCTGAATTAAATACGTTCTAATCGTCTAATGCATTAAAAAAAAAAAAAAGAAAGGTCCTGTTAGCACAGAGCTGGCAGGAACCAGCATCTCCTCCATCCTCATTCTTTATGCTAAGCTCATCAGCTGTTATTGTATAAATGGCTGAGCATCAAGTTTGCCAAAAGAGTTAGGGTTAGGCCAAAAATGACTCCTTTAACAGGAGTGGTCCTCCTTATTATGAATCTTGCTGGATTCATTGCTCACGCAATTACTGCTCCAATTATCTAGGCCAAGTCAGGATTTCCTTTAACTCTAAATCTCAAAATCAACAACAAAAAAAAGAAGGGGGACAAAACGAGAAAGTTAGCCTATAAATGGCATCAGGTGACAGGAATGAGAACATTTAATGTGTCAGTCATGAAAAGACTTTAAAAAGCCTTTAAATGTGGCTTCGTTCCCCAGCTTGTTCCAATTGCCTAAAATAAACAGTAAAAACAATTTAAAAAAAAAAAAAAATCTAAATCTCTTGTGGAACAGTAGGAAAAATAACTTGACAAGCACCTAAAAGAGTTTTTATTCTTGAGTGTGACAAAGCAGTAACCTAAAAACAACAAGGATTGCCAACAAAAGCCTCACGCTTTGTGTTTCTGTGAACAGCGCTGTCATGACTCAGTGTTTTTCTGTCAACGTAGTGTCACAGCCAACGCCAAAGGGCCCGGGCCTCTGAGATACAAAGGCCGCAATCAATGGAGCTTTGGAAAAACTGATGGAAAACCACTGGCCGACTGCTGAGAGGGATGAGGGAGAGAGGAGCCGAGCAGCAGGGTCCAGCTCAACATCAACACCCGACATCATCAGCGTCACCACCAGCTGCAGCCGCATTGCTCTGCTTCGTCCCCTCTTATCTGTCTAACGATGAGGGGGAAAAAAAGAAAAAAGGGACTCGGGAGCAGCAGCAGCAAAGTCGATATCGTTCCGACTTCCCCGAAACCACTTCCAGGCCCAGAGAGAACCAAAACGCACGGCGGCACAGATCAAAACGACCACGCACACACATTTCTACTGCTAACGATTAGACACAAAAAAGGAAAGGAGAAACAGTGCAACGGGCAGCTCACTCTCAACTCACGGACTTGAAACTGAAAAGTTAGACTGCCATTCACTAAGCTGCAAAAAAAGGCATTCACCCTCAGCCTGTGAAATTTGCATTTTAAAAGAAAACCCACTTCCTGATTTGGTTGATTTAACAAGGAAAACAAAACTGTGGCTCCCAAGTTGCATGAAAACCATGCAACGTGAACTGGGAAAAAGGGGGAGGGGGGGGGGGGGGGGGGAGTTGTTTTTTTCC
>VUQG01044669.1:18417-57071 GCA_015106755.1 Etia nguti | reverse complement strand
TCCGGGGGGGGGGGGGGGGGGTGGGGGGGGGGGGGGGGGGGGAGAAGAGATACGCTTCGTTATCCACACAAACTGCGAATTAAACCGTTAACGTCGAGCGAGACAGCCATCTGTGTTCACCGGGTGGGTATTTCAATCGTCACGTACAGCATAACTGCCACGAGGATTAAACGCTCCATTACGCCCGTTAGCGATAGCGCCCCACCGTGAAAAGATAACGTCGGCCAGCTAACTGGCTAAAGTTAACGTTGCACGTGTTACGCAGTCAAATTCCCCACAAATTATCTTATAGGTATAACAATGAAAGCACGACTATTAAAGTTAATCCCCTAAATTGTACCTCCAAATTCACCTTCATTGTTAGCATTATCCGATGCGAAAACAGTAGCTTGAGGGCCAGTAAATAGTCAGATCCCATGCGTTAAAATGAAACGAGTGGACGTCACACAGCTAACGCAGTTATTAGCCAAGTCCAATCAACGCGGTTGACGTAAGATAATGTGATTAAAATTGTCCTCGTGGTAGCTAGCTGCTGTTTTTTTGTGAAATTACAGTCATCGCTGTCAAATCGTCGTTAGGATGAGGCGATGAAAATGTGATGAAATAATTTCGGACCTACCTCTCGAATGTTCTGCGAAATGCTGCTACTCGCGTCGCTTTTACCAACGAACGTCAAGCTAACGGCCGCAATAACTTTAGCAATATCCGGGTCTCAGCATTAAGTTTAAATTAAAAGTCTGCTGAAGTCGTACTCCATGTGTATGTGAAACATGCACATAGAATATGTGGGGAAAACACCCATCCTTTAGGTTTTAAACAAACGAATTAGAATTAGAGGCATAAAATCGTTTTAGCCACCTGATCTTGCTTTCATTGCCAGATTGGAACTGTTACCCACTCAATACTTCTCTCAAGTCTTCCATACTTTAGCTGTTTTATTTTGGAAGGAAAAGGAAGCAATACGCTTTTATTGACACATCCTCGTTTCCCATTGGCTGACGTCGTGACGCTGTACGTGCGTAGGCGCTTCCTCAACTTGACTGCCTGCAAGCCGAAACATTGAAGATGGTGAGTATGAAATGGCGAAAAGGCCACAGTTTCTCACACTTACATTCAGTGCTTCGAGCACTGGACTTTTTTATGAAAATAGCTGTCGACGTAAAGGGACCGCGATCATGGCTTCAGTTTCAGGCTGTTTTGCAGTAAAGCTCAGTTCCCAGATGGATCAACGATCACATGACAGTTGAGCAATTTAGTCTCCAAAATTCACCGGAACAAACTGCAAACACCCATAAAGTCACGCATTTCCATTGCACAGCGGGCTCCCAGTGTGTCTTGTTTGTTCGTGAATTATTTTCTGGTGTGTTTGATGGATATAACGACTTCTTTTACTTTTCCTTTTTTGCCAATGAGTTAGCTTCCGGAGCTAATAGAGCTAACACTTCATCTTACGATCTTACGAAGCACTTTCCTGTTCTGCGTTAATGATGTTTATCACCGAGCTAGCAGCCCGCACTGGCACTGCCATTTTTAAAATTTATTTATTTAATAACCGAGCTAAACAACACAGTTGCTACTTTAGAACTACAACTCATAGGACTACATTCAATTTGTTATGTTTTCTGTAGTTCGAGATATTTATAAACACAAATACTTTGATTCTAGTCGATTGATCAGAGCTTAATTGCAGCCAGCACTTTGATTTGCTTCACCGCATTATTTTTCATTTGCTCACAGTCAGGCGACTACAATATGTTTTGCTTAATGATTATCACTAACCATCGACCATTAACAACTGTTTCAACCACATTGTTGTTTTAACCTTTTTTTTTTTTTGGTTTGTTTGAATGATTAATATCTGTCTACTTAATCCATTCACTTTTTAATTTCTAATTTCAGTTTCCCCTTCTTGTCCCCACTCTTTCTTGTCTTTCTTTTCATTTTTTTAAATTTTGTTTTTGTATTTCTTTACCCTAATCTCTGATCATGCCTCATGTTGATCTCTCCACGCACATCATGCCTTCCTCTCTATCTCACCCCACCACCCCACTCTGCCTTTTTTGCCTGTCTCCAAACAACCAGGCTGGTCACCGGGTAAGTGTTCCTGCTCTGTCCTGGATCCCTGTTTTCTGATCGCTCCCCTGCCTGGCTCACTAACATGGGATTGGGATTGTACGGCCCCAGAGGTCTGCTGTTTCTGCATCTCTTGCACAAGTAGCTGCTACTCCTATAGCAACTGCAGTGCGCTGAATTGTTGCCTAAGCAGTATTAATAAGACACTAATCACTGACAAGAAAACCACTAAAAGTAACACAGCAGGAGGCTAAAAGATGTTTCAAAGTCTAAATGATCATTTTTTCGAGAGAAGGTAAACTGCTGTTTACTAGTATAGAAGAATACATGATTGCGCAAATTCAGACCAAGTGTAATATAAAATTTTGACCATGGTCTCACACACTTTTGTGCATCAGTACTGGTTTGTCTTAATGTTCACCAGTTGAATTCAGACTTTTCATTTTTGACCCAAAGTCATCACATGCTATCACAGCCCTTGCTCAGAATTTCTGTGCTGGCTAGTAGTTAAAAAATATATATTTGTAGGTTTAATGTTTAATATAAACTCTCGGTTTTGTTAGTGTTTGTTTCTCATTGACTCTTTGCGTAGTGTAAAAACATAACTACCTCTTTTATCTGCCATTGAGCGTCTGAAATCCAGCTGTGCCGATTCAAACCATATTTTTATGCCATGGGCTGTTTTCTAGTTGTGTCAAAAGTTACTTTCACAATGCCCAGTTTGAACTCAGACACTCAATTTAGTCAGATCCTTACTCACAACTGTTGCTTTTTTCCCCCAGATTTGAGCTTTTTGAGTGAAACCTGTTTATCCACTGTACTAAATTACTCTGTGCAATCGTGTAAAACTGTTCTGAAAAAAGTACAGGAGAATTTAACAATAACTAACTGAGGAGTACAGCGGTTGTGGTGGAATCTGTTTGCATTATTCTCTTCTGCAGAATTGACCAGTGGTGTCCCGCAGGGCTCTGTCCTTGGCCCACTTCTCCTTTCTGTATTCCTTTGCTGCAGCATACCGGCTGGAGCAGGGATGGGCCATTAATTTTTTTCAAGGGACCACATGAGAAACTGGGATTGTTGTGTCACACCAATAAGCTGAACTTAGTTCTGCTCAATATGAAATTTATCTCTTTATAAGCTTATTGGTGCACCCCTTCGCAACTGTCCCATTTTCTAATGCGGCCCACTGGGAAAATGAAATGCTCAGCCATGGCCGAGAGGTCATCGGTGGGTAACTAACCTGTCTGCGTGTGTCTGTGCGATGATATCAGTTGGTCCTGGTGTTAGGTGACCTGCACATCCCTCACCGATGCAACACGTTGCCAGCCAAGTTCAAAAAACTGTTAGTGCCGGGGAAGATCCAGCACATTCTCTGCACAGGGAACCTCTGCACCAAGGAGAGCTATGACTACCTGAAAACCCTCGCTGGGGACGTCCACATCGTCAGAGGAGACTTTGATGAGGTTTGTGTCTGTGTGTGTACACAGCAATAAAATAAACTACATAGAAGATATTAATCACCGTAAAACAATTTTATTTCACAGAATTTACAAAAACAGGGTTCAAAGGATGTCTACAAATTTGCTTTTCTGCATGTTAAATAGCACTGAGGAAGAACATGGATCATTTGCTGGTCCTAAAGACTTATTGCTCTGTAATTGAATTGTAATTTCTGTTCTCTCAAACTGAGATTTATCCATGTAGATCATGATTTTTAAAAATGATCCCATTGAGGACATGACATCTTTTAAATATATCTCATTCTGCCATTTGGTGTCTATTTAAATGTGTGCATAATTAGTACTTTATTCCATAATTAGAATTGTCAGATGAAAGCAGTGTATAAACTTTACTTTACTCATCTCTCGTTTGTCCTCCTGATATTTTCTCAGAACCTGAACTACCCAGAGCAGAAGGTGGTCACAGTGGGCCAGTTTAAGATTGGACTCATCCATGGCCATCAAGTGATACCCTGGGGCGACATGGCCAGCCTGGCACTCCTCCAGAGACAACTTGACGTTGACATCCTTATCTCTGGGCACACACACAAGTTTGAGGCATTCGAGAATGAAAATAAGTTTTACATAAACCCTGGTTCTGCAACTGGAGCCTACAGTGCCCTGGAAAGGTGGGAGCCCATATAAACTATGAATTTAGCTCTGTTTAGGAGGAAAGTTAGCCATGTTTTCATGATTTTGACATTGAAAGGTTCGTGGTTTGATCCCTGGCTTCTTCAGCAAAAGTATCAGTATCTAGGCGCAAGATACTGAACCCAGAGTTTCTCCTGTGCAATCATTGGAGTGTGAATATTAGATAGAAAGCAGTTAAAATCTACTCGAGTGCTCAAGTAGAGTAGAAAAGCGCTATATAAGATATATTTATAGACATTAAATTCTCATCTTACCAAACATTATGTTTCTGGGGCTAACTGACTGCTGTTGTGTAACAACATGAGTACTCTGGATTCTGATCTTAAGCGTGAAAATGGATGAAAATTTACACAGCCCTGCATAAAACAAATACACGCCAATATACTACTCGACATGTACTGTGGAAGAAACACAGGTGATCATATACTGCAGTAAAAAAAAAAGTGTTGAGATTCACTGGGAAACCTGTCGCTGTCCCTGCAACAACCAAGTAAAAAAAACAACAAAAAAAAGTAAAACATGCTCTGCATCTTTATAAACCGGCACTTGTGTAGTGTTTTACTAGTCTTAGCTGAGCACTCAGAGCACTTTCAGCTACAAGCCTCATTCACCCACTTTCACACACACACTCACAGTCCAGTGGATTCATCTGGCTTCAGTATTTTTCCCGAAGACACTTTAGCATGTGAACTGGAGGCTCTACATACTGAACCAAAGCTACCCCGAAACGCATCAGCGTCTGCTGGCGTTTCACGAGAATCCAATAAGTCATTGACAATGACATAATTTCAGTGTATTATTTTACAAGTTAAGTTAAGAAGCCCTATTTTCCTTTTCTTGCTAAAAGACATTTTGACGGTTAGTTTGGTTACTCTGCATGATATTATTTCCAGAGTGAAATATCATATTTTAGTTATGCAAAATGCAAAGGAAAAATGCTCTTTCTGACGTGCAAAGTAGTAGAATATTTGGAAGGATTTCATATTTTGATAACTAATTCTAACTGGACAACTGATCATCAGCAACTGACAAAACTGATTGCTTTAAGCCAAATTATGACATATTTTAACATGAACTAGTTTTTCCACAGTATAACAAAAACAGATTTTTGCTCATGTCACATAATAGATCTCCATGCAGATAGTTTTGGATTCATGTTTGGAGGTTTTTAGATATTTGTCACTGAATTTTTTCTCTCCACACAGACGTAATGGCAGCAACGGAAATTCTGTAAATCCCGCTCAAAGCATTTATGTTTAACACAGATCTTCTAGGAAGGAAACACTGCTGTGGATGTTTTTAATACTGAGGTGTTTGCAGTTAAAGATTTTTTTTTATTAAAGTGGGTGTAATTTAAGAAACGCATCTGTTTTCTCTCTCACAGCAACATCATCCCTTCTTTTGTATTAATGGATATCCAGGCATCTACAGTGGTCACGTACGTTTATCAGCTGATCGGCGATGACGTCAAGGTGGAGCGAATTGAGTACAAGAAATCTTAAAGGAGAGCACAAAGAGAAGAGGGAGAAAAAAATTGCATTAACAAGGCTCAGTTTATATTTCATTCCTGTCCACCAGGGGGCGGCAGCTCCCTCAGAGTCACCACAGTGTTAATGCTATAACAAACGTCTGTAAGTTAACTCTAAAAGACCTGTGTATTATATTGTTTATATGTCATCAGCATTTGCTTATACCTGAGCTGTCTTTTGGTAACTGTAGAGAATGCAATAATATTGGGTGCCATTTTTTTTTCTTTTTGGGATTTTATTTTGTTGTTTTAATTTACACCCTCCTCACGTCCTGTACATGTAACAGGCCATTGCTTCCTGTAGTTGGCCTCCTTTTATTCATTTCTTTCCCACAATAAAGATGTAATTTCACTCCATCTGTTGCTGTGTGTTAAATTATATTGACAGCAGTAATAGCCATGCATAAATAGTGTGTTGGTATTTCATTCGGGATATCCAAATTTATTTATACTTTTACTCTTCTGTCTTGAAAACTTTGAGGATATCTCAGTGTGCGTATTTGAAAAAGAAATCCCCTAAGTATCAATGCAGATCATACTGAAACTTTGTGATACCACACAGACAGAAAAAAGCCTCCCTGTTCCTGATTTTAGGCTACATGAATTTTTAAACCTCAGTACATCGCTCTTTTACACTCAAAGCTGTTGGCTTTTCTGGAAATTGTAAAGCACTGACTTTGGCCATGAGGGAATTATGATAATCTTTGCATATACTGTGGTATTGTCTAAAATTCTAGTTATGCCCCCATTAAATAACACACCTGGTCCAAATCATGATTGCAAAAAGGTGGAAATGATTATTAAGATGGTTCAGATTTGAACCACATATTAACATTGTTGGAGAGGCCATGGCAAACATGGATAGGCTACATTAGGTTTCAGGTTACCTTAAATAATAGTGTTTTTTTTTTAAAAAGCCCCTAACTCAAGGGATGAACAAGTGTTGTGTCTACACATAACAGACAACTTGGCAAAGAACTTACTTTGGTACTTTATTACAAGTAGCCTTTTTCAAAAACAGTTGTCAGGTGACAAACAATCCCCCCAATTTCTTTAGTCAGATCTGTGAAAAATGCCCAAGAAAACATTCTGACAGACATGAAATAGTATTTTTGTACAAAAAAATGTGATTCTCAAAAAGCTATCAGCTAAAAACTTGGCATATCTCAGCATGGTGTGCAGTGTGGCCTTGAAAAATTTGAGGAAACTGGACCAGTGGAGGACAAAAGAAGAAGTGGCAGGTCTAAAAACAAATATTTACAGCATACATTTTTCAGACATGACTTTCAGATATGAAAGTCATGTCTTTAAGAAAATGGGGGGGGCAATCCAGCGAAGACTGACACAGGACTAGAGACTCTTCAGTTGATGAATAAGTGGACTTGAATGTCCTTCAAGAAGCCCGGAGAACTATTCCTGAAGCCTAAAGAAATGACAAGAAAGCTGCCTTTTCTGCAAAATATCAAGAAATGAGAGGTGGCTTAAGACTTTTGCACAGGACTGTACAGCAGATGAGTAGAAATTAATACCAGTGAATATTAAAGTGAAAATACAAGTTCCTGACCAGATAAAACAGAAGTATAACTACCAGTCTCTCCAAAGAGACAGTCACATGCAACTATAAACATATAAATTTAAGAATCGCACATCTCTTCTCTTTCATTCAAACCCTGCAGAACATGGATGCCAATGAGTTTATTGCAAGTGAAAATAAAAAATAATACCGTTATCAGACATCAGCATATCATCAATGCTATGCCTCTGTCAGAGAGTTTTCATCCATACAGGACCTCTAGTACACTTGGAGAATTTGAAGTTTTCAAACTTTCCCGAATTCCAGAAGTAGTTATGCAACTAAAGCATCCCAAAACATCTGGTTCATATCAACAATGGGAAACCTGCGCTAGCAGCAAAAAAAGGGGGGGAAAAGGCTTTACTTTTTCCGTTAACACTAAGGAAAGAAAATCCAAGTCGGCTTCATTTAAAAACACTTCATTATTTTGAAAGAAGAAAGCGAACTCTTCTTTAAAGCAGCCAAAGAAACCGTATCTGCTCATGAATACTAATGAGTCTTTGGCCAACACCAAGCGCTAAGCACGCCAGCACTGGCGCGCATAAGCAACCATTCCCATTATTCTTCTCTTTAACGGTAGCGATCACGTGACTTCCTGGAAATCAAGTCTTCCAAAGGTTTCCCCCCTGTCACAGAGGGCGCTACATTAGCTGTGAAAGAACTTCATCTTTACATCTTACACAAACTGATCTTGCAGATGCATAAAACATAGTTTAAAGCTTAAATAGGCTTTTAAAATAACTGAAAAAAGATAAACAGTTACACATTCTAATAAGGAGGAATTATAACTTAACACAAAACTAAGACACAGCTGGACATTTAGAAGCACACATACAGAGTATATATTTCAACAACTACAAATAATGCATGATCCAGATAACTGTAAACAATTTCTATATGCAAGTGAAAATCTAAATTCAAACTTCTTGAAGCTTTCCTTTAACCGCCAGTAGTGTCTGATCAGTATATACAGTATATATACTGTAAACTGAGTTTTGTGACCTTTAAATAGCAGAAAGCATCATTATATTATTATAAAAGAATCACAAATCAGATAAGCTGTCACCATCCCATTCTCCCACAGAGAGTGAGCTCAGACATTCACTCAGAGAATCATTTGGTCCTCCCTGCTCTACTTCCTCATCCAACAGTTTGATCCTGGCTCCTGGAAAAAAAAGGAAATGTTTAACTCTACATGTCTCAGAAAAAAGTTAAATGAATATTTATAAGATAGTTGATACTATCCTTGGTAACTGGCATACTTTCACTGGCTGCCTTATTATGTACACCTTGCTCATAGTGGATTGGACTGACTGTTGATTCTCTGTGGCAAAGATTCAACAAGGTGCTGGAAACATTCCTCAGAGGCTTTGGTCCATGTTGCTAAACATCCATGATGTAAATCTACCATCTCACTTCAAAAATTGCTCTACTTGACTGAGAACTGTTGACCTTGGAGGCCATTTGAGTACAGTGAACCTATCGTCATGTTCAAGAAACCAGTTTGAGATGATTTGTAACATGATACCCTATAATGGGTATGTAGCGCTCATAAAGGGTCGGACATGGTCAGCAATACCCAGGTAGACTGTGGCATTTACACAATGCTTGGCTAGTACTAAAGACCAAAGTGTGCCAAGAAAAACATGAAAAAAATATATCCTCACACTAGCATCTACCTAAACTGTTGATCCATGGCAGTATGGAGCCATGCTTTCATGTTGTATACTCCAAATTCTGACCTGAATTTTGCATCAGAAATTGAGACCCATCAGACATTTTTTTCAGTCTTCTATTGTCCAATTTTGGTGAGCCAGTGCAAATTGTACCATCAGTTTCATGTTCTTAGCTACAGGAGTGTCACCCAGTGTGCTGCTGTAGCCCACGTGCCTCAAAGTTTTATGTGTTGTATATTCAGAGATGCTCTTCTGCATATCTGGGTTGAAACAAGTCAATTTTTGAGTTACTGTTGCCCTCCTATCAGCTTAAATCGGTCTGGCCATTCTCCCCTGACCTTTGGCATCAACAAGGCATTTTCATTTTGCCACTCGCTGAATACTTTCTTTTTCAAACATTCTCTGTAAAGCCTAGAGATGTCTGTGTGGGAAAATCCCAGTAGATCATGCGTTCATATTGCCATGTGTTTGTGTTTATGATCAGTTGAACAGGTGTAATTAATAAAGTGTCCAGTTAATTTTTAGTTCACAGAACTAAAATATAACATTTTTGAAGAAAGTTCCAAACAGTTCCAAATGTTTTGCTGACTTACTCCTTGGACTTTTTCTTCTCTCTGTTGGTGACGATGTCCACTTCTTAGCCTTTCTATGTTTTGATGCAGATGTATTAAAGGACCTGCAATTTCAAACATGTTACATTAAAAGTTTTATTGACTTCTGTTTATTTTTAAAAAATATTTTCAATGTTCTCATTTTGAATAAAGTCTTCTTAAGTTCTTCAAAGGATATTTATGGTGTATTTCTCAGTAATGTGGCTTTATGGGTGATGCTAATTTTGGAGTCCACAGCTACACCGTTGAGATTTAAGGAAAAAGAGGCTACATCAGACAAAACTGAAGTTACTTCTTTTACATTATGTTTGTCCTGTCTCCCTCCCATCACCCTCATCCTTTCGTGGCAGATGGCTGCCCCCTTCCTGATTCTGCCAAAGATTTCTTCCTGTTAAAAGAGAGTTTTTCTTTCCCACTGTCACCAACTACTTATTCAAAAGGGTTCGTCTGTTTATTGGGGTTTTCTCTGTATTTTTGTAAGATCTTAACCTTACAATATAAAGCACTTTGATGCAACTGCTGCTGTGATTTTGCACTATATAAATAAAACTGAACTGAATTGAGAATTCTTTGTCATTCTTTGATGAGTTCCTATCTATAATGTATTGGGAACTTTACAGTATAAATTACCATGAAATGATGTTTTTTATGTTTTACATTTAAAAAAATAAAAAGATGAACTGAATTGGTAAAAATTTTTCATTTTAACTCTTTGCAAGTCTGAAAAGTAAACATGGAAATGAGCTGCTTGTTAAGTGCTTTAAAATCTCCATATGTGACAAACTACAATTATCTACATGTGCAGACTAGTTCAGATGTGTAAGGGTGTTAGATGAACACATTAAAAGGGAAATAAGGTGGGATAAAATAAAGTGGTGATTCTTAAGATATTTAAAATATTGTAACTTAAGCTGTCTCTTGATAGCTCACGTCTCAACTGGCTTCTCTGTTCTTTGGGAGAGAGGATTTTCCAGAATGTCTTGCACTGATCTTGCTCTTGTTTTTTGACCTTGAAGAAACTTCTGATTGTGTTTTTGATAGATGATCCTCTCTGTCATTCTCAGGTGAGGCTACAGAAGCCTCAAGAAGTGTTTCTCTTTTGCGGTAGTCTATGATGTGGCACAAAGACAAAACAAACATACAAAAACAAACCACAGTGTGAAAGCCGTTATGTTGCTCACTGACTCACTGTAAAGGATTGTGTCAGGTTAAGTCAGATGCTTATCAGTGAAAGTGGTTTACAAATGGTTTAGAAAAACAGAGAGATAGCGTATAAAAAGAAGTTATGTTTTAATTTAATTTAATTTTGTTTTGTTTCTTCTCACCTGCTCGTATACACCTGTATTGCACGTTCATGTAGTGCTGGGTGATGAGGCTCCGGACATGTTCAGTGCTATAGGAAGCTGCAGTGCTGTACAGATACTTTCTCTGAGCTGGTGTTAGTGCTGTATGCTAAGAGACAGGCAGAGGTCACGTTTCACTGGGATCCAAACTGAACATGTGCAAACACTTTTAGGTGTGGATGTTACAGAAGTTACAGAAGAAACATAAATTTATGCTTTTGCCGGTGCTTCTAAAGTCCTCTGACTACGATGAGGGAACATTATTTGCTGATTATAGTGGACAAAAATGGTCTATAGCCAATACGATCCACAATTTACCTTCAAAAATGAGGCTGTAGTCACACTTGTGGGGATTTGTATAGCTGTTAGGCGTTGATCAGCTGGTCTGCTGATTTTCAAACCACTGTTGAAGTTTCCAGCACCATTTTGAAATTCTGTAAGTAAGTAGAGAACAGACAGTAATTTGGAAAAAGTTACATTTGAGGCTAATTGACATTTTTACTTAAAGGCAGGATGTGAGGAACTAAATGTCTATGGAGGCTTCAGGTGAAACAGAGAGACTGAATAAATCAAGCAGGAATTAATGGGTACAGGTACTGACCAGCCCCCAGGCACAGGGTACTACACATGTGACTGTGACAAAAGGCAAAGTTGCCGCAAAGTGATGCAAAATAGCTACAAAGATACTCAAAGTGACTCCTCATTGACCGATAGGAGATGTAAAATAATCGTGTTTGTAGTTTGAAAAATTGAAATTTTAAAACAGAAGACAAAAAGATTGCCATTTTTTATGCCATATTGACTTATTTAACTAGTGTAACACTGGTTAACTAATGGATATCGGGTTCTTCAGGTGATTTCTTGTTGGATCTTGTGCCATGAAGGACTCTCAAATAGATGATTTACAGCTTAAAATCCACTCAAAGACTTCTGGAGTCTTCTGGATTTGTTGCACACAAATTTAACCCATTTTGATGTTTAACAGCTGTAAAAATGACACAAATCTCCTTCTCTTAACCTGAAATTTGATTACTTTTCCTTAAGTGACCCAAAATACTTCACTAAAAGATTATAAAGTAGTTTGTAGTAAGAAGTTTTTTATATATTTAAATCCTTATGGTTGTTATCATGTCTTAAATAAAACAGGACATGATGTCATGCAATAGTAGATGTTCAAAAACTCATTAATTCTCATTAATTACGAATTCTTCATCCATGTATTAATGCCAGGTATTTATACATTCTAAATAGATCTGTAGTTCAAAATTTGATATGAACGTTAATTAAGGGAAATTCTTGGAGTAGGTCAAATTGACCTGGGTCATATTATGAAGGCGTGAAATATGTACAGTATGTAAACATCAAGCTATTAAAAAAAAATAAAAATCTAATAGGTCATCTTAGCCTGCAGGAACCCAGAGATTTGCACATGGGCTTAGTTACACTGTCAAACCAAAGGACTTCTAATTAAAAATCAGCACAAGTGAGCTTTCTTCCTGTTACCTATCAGGCCTGACCCCGGTCAGATTCAGGTGTGGGATTTCCCCTGGTTTCCACTGATCCTGTCCAATGTCCTCAATAACAAAAACCTTCCTCTCAAGTTTCAGTGCAGACAAGATATAAGACACGTTTGGTTTATTCAACCATGGAAGTAATGCATGCATATCTGAAATCTAACCCAAGGAAAGAGACTGAAATAGGCAGGATACAATGGATTCAACATGCAGAAGGGTTCAGTGGAGTGGGGTCACTGTGTGAGTTTCTTCATAATTGTTCTCATTTTTTACTTTACTGCTTACTTGTTCATTTTTAATAATATGCGAGAATTTACACATACCCATTTTTCACTGATGCATCAAAAATAAACCTGCAAAAGAAATGTGTGAGTCATATTAACATAAACATAAAATAAATGCAAATAAGGATGGCATGTTTACTTTGGCATGGATTAAATTTCAAACATTACTTTACCTTGGCATAGCCTCATTATGATGGATCCCATGGAACACCTGGTTTTCTACAGATTTCACTTGCTTTTTCAGTATGAAAAGGTACACAAAGCCAAATAGTCCATGCACAAGCAGCAGCAGCCAGTTTACCTTACCTTTAACACATATCGACCACACTGAGGTCAGCCTAGATAATTAAAGGAAAGAGGCGGTCTGATCTAAGGACTTTGAACAGTGGGTGTGTCCTTTCTAAACTCAAACGTCAATCAAGATGTTGTAATTATAAACTGAAAGAAGGATATGGTGTTATGTATAGGACTAGACCCCCTTAGTCATCTCAATCTGGACATGGGTAGAGATCCTAAAGAGCATCAGCCACCTCCCATAGAGATGGCTGATGCTCACCTCACTGTGGACCTTAATGTAAGGTCCACAGTGAGGAAATTTGAGATGTCATTCAAACAGGATTATATTTTATTTTTATTATTATTTCATTTTCTTTAAAAAAAGACCTATTTATTTTATTGTGCCTCATTGTGTCTTTTGACCGGCTATTATGGTACTTAATTTTTTTTTTCATTTGACTCTTTTGCGTGTAGAGTGGTTCATGACTGTAACAGTTAAAACTACAGTGGTTTACCATCTCTGAAATGTTTTGTATGGGTTTAAAAATTAATGCTGGTAACTGTAACCTGCAGATGTCCTGTAATGCTCAGCATGGACAAAGAGTACACTGAGATCCTTGGAAAAAAGCAGCAGCCTGGGGCTGTGGTTGTTATATTTTTTTATGTATGCACCACTCCAGTTCTTGGAGTGGCTACTCGAGGCTTGGTCTAAAAGCAAATCAGTCCCATGAGACTCCCATGGTACTCTCATGGCCTCCCTCCTTCATAGCAACTGTATGTTTAATGATTTCTTTGTTTGTTCGTTTGTGCTGTTGTTGCAATTTTCTTTCCTGGCATGATTCAACATTTTCAAACAATCATAATTCTTCTGAAAAATAAAATCTTATGCATACATTTACAGCTATCAGACTCTGAGAGGCCCATAAGTAAGTAAGGTGAGCTCTTGTCCCCACAGTGAAGCTTTGTACAGTATTTTCGGTACTTTCATGTAACTATTGGAGCTCTTTTATCTCTCAGTGTCTCAGCTCCTAGTTAGATATTCATGTAAACAAATTTCAAGTTGTAAAAATACACCCCATACCCCAGAGCAGTCAATGAGTGTTAAGTTGTATTTTCAGTCCATGCAATAATGTTTAACCCAAATAATCAGATTAATTCTATTAAAGCATGCATCAAATAAAAATGCTGACTGCTTGTGACTGTTTTACCATTTACCTTTCAAGTTTGCCGGCAACGAGGGGATTATCCAGATCGTCTGCTTGCTGCTGTCCACGCCCATGTAGGGATAATTCCCCCCATGCTTTCTCTCCACAAAATGTTTGTAATGGAAATTTCCTCAAGGTATGCAGAATTAGACACACCCACTGTAATTAGTCGAGGTAAACGGTTTGCAACAAGCAGCATCAACAACCGTGGGAAATTTAAAAATTTGAATGCAGCCGATTTCATTGGCTCACAGAGGCAACTGTCAAATGTGGTGGCTTAACAGAAAGACTGAGCACCCTCAGTTGGGTGACTGAAAAATAAATAAAAGGGAGCTAATATTTTACAACATTATTTGCACGTTATAGAGTAAGTTAAAGAAAATTCCGCCTCATGTCCTATGGAGACACAGAGTAAACACATTAAATATCCTTCTGGACAAGGAGGACTGTCATAAAGAAAGTAAATAATGCATGGTATGCATAAGTAAATAAAATACCTTTTCAGATTATATTTATTCAAGACTGATATGATTAACTATAACTACTGCTTCTCTATAAATTGAATCCCTTAATTGATTCATAATTAAGCAGTTTCAAAGCAATTTCGCGGGAATATTAAAAATAACACTGATCATCTTGTTAAGAGGCATTGTTCTTTTGGAAATCTTGGGTTCTCACATTCCTGTGGATGTTCCTTTGACTCACAACAACTGTTGCATCCCGGGCAGCCCCCCTTGGAAAACCCATTTCAAAAGGCCTGCCACAGTACCACAGTGTGCCACTTGGGAGAGGATTTTCCTAGGGGAATTCCACTCCCAAGTCCACTCCTAGTCTCTCTCTCTCACACACCTCTCCTCCAGGGTTGCTGACTTTCAACTCATTATCAAAATGAGATACGGCACTGGGGAGTTGTACTTTGTTGAAAACAATGGCAATGACAACGGTAATTTTTTATATAGCACATTTCATTACACGTAACATAAAAACCTAAAATCCTATGTAGGTCTACTATGCCTCAAGGCAATAGAATCAACAAAACAAACTTTAGAAAGGCACACAGTAATTAAATATCATCCTGTGAGAATAAAGAGGTTCTGAGTTTGTTTTTGAATGTAGACACAGCTCTGTTTGACTTCATGTCAGCAGACAGCTTGTTCCAAAGAACAGGAGCACAGTAACTGAAAGCACCTTCACCGCACTAATTCTGGGAAGGTTTAAAAGATCTGCGTTTGTATTAAAGAGAGTTAAAGAGTAACCAAGAACACATCCTCAAGGATCCACTGTACAAATTTTGATTTCTGCAGATCTAAAACTACTGAAATACAAACACGTCTATCCTCAGGTATGATAAAAATCAGTTAAGAACCTGATCTGTTAAACCAACTAAATCATGAAACCTTTGAATGCTGAGAAAATAAAGATCTGAGATAGGGCTTACTGCTTAACAACTGATGTAAGTTTTTTAAATTTTTATCAGTGGCATGATTATAGCACATTTGACATAAACAGTGAGAATGCCAGTTTGTAGAGAGTTGCTGGCAATGCTGACTAAATATTACTTTATGATCTTAATGTTTTTATTAATCAGTCTAGAGGAAACTTAACTATATTACCTGCCCAGGGTACCAAGATTATCTACATATACAAATATTATTTTTATAAAACTCAAATCCTTAAAAATGATTTATATTATGTGTAGTAACTGATTTCAAATTGAACAGTGGCACATCTTCATTACATTTTCTTGTATCTCGTTGACATTACATGAACATTATCTTCTACCTGTATGTTACATGTACATGTATGTATATTTCATGTAAGTGTACGTTATGTGTATGTTACATCTTATGTTTACATTACAGGTGCATGTACCTTGTTGACGTTACATGTAAATTACGTGTACGTTACATATGTGTTTCGTGTACGTTGTTTAGCTTAAATAGTTTAACAGCGCATGAGAATTAAGCTACACTTTCATGAGAAAAATTCTGGGCCAGCTATGCTTCACACCCACAGAAGCGGTGTGGGAAGAAGCTCTTGGAGTACAGTTTTCATGCTGATGTTAATGCCAGACGCACTAAGCCAGGGGTAGGCAACTCCAGGCCTCGAGTGCCGGTGTCCTGCAAGACATGTTGGGAGGTAATTTAGCAATTGAATCAGCTGTATTGGATCTAGGACACATCTAAAACCTGCAGGACACCAGCACTCGAGGCCTGGAGTTGCCTACCCCTGGTTTGGACTGTCATTTGCTGTGGTTCCCAAACACTTCCACTTTTGCAATAATATCACCCACAGAAATTTCACAAACTCACTTGTTCTAATATAGGACACCTTAAAATTCACTGAGCTCTTTAGAAAAACTAGTCTTTCACAAATGTTTGTAAAGGCATACTGCAAACGGCCAGGGGATTTTATACAGTTTTAGGGCCCAAAACACCTGAATTCAAAGAGGTGTGGCCCAGTACTTCTGTACATATAGTGTACCTGTTGCCATATTTTGTAAGCTACTTTACAGATTAAAAATGTCTGTTATGTTTAACATAAATCAGTATTGCATTTTTACTTTACTTTGCATGCCTTTCATTAACAACATGTTAGCAAGCAGCACACACATTTCTTTGTTTTTCTTTTCACTCATGACTCATTGCATTGGCATTGATAGTTATTTATAGACAAATTCCTAAGGGCACGGCCAAAGAATGACTCCAACTAACTTTCCTCCTGTTGCTTTTTAAGGTTACTACAAAATTGTAGGTTGCACATGTAATATGCACACACAGTATGTATGTAAAGCACAGTTCAGGGTCTTAGCTGACATTTCTTTGACTGATTCTTGATGAACAGATTTCATGTAGTTTTCATGTGTGCAAGTTAAAGTGGGACTAGTTTTATACTGTAGTACAATGACTCATTCAGCAATGTGTTACCACAGTGTTCACACTTTAACCCCCCAAAGTGATATATTATTTAAATGTTAGGATGTTTTCACAAATTTCACAAAAGTGAGGGCGACAGGCTTTCTATCAGCGAGTTGTAGGTATTATTATTGTTATTATTATTACACATTTCATCATTGCTGTGATGATGAGGTCAAATGATGCAGTGCCTTTCGTTTTACAGATCGAGCAAAACGAAAGCTTTTTGTACAGTCGCAGTGATGCTATGGGAAAATCCCTTCAACTGCTTTATAAGCTCCGCACCGCAGAGCGCCGACACACTCAAACACTAGACGGACCGGGAGAGTCCATTACTGAAACGTGACACTGCAGGTGTTCAAGCATCGTCTGTGCAACAAGAGCCAGCTGTTAAAATTCGATATGAAGAAGATTTCGATTTTCAAAGGAAGGAAGAAGATTCGGATGAGTGAGGGCAAGAAACCTTTAATAGAAAAAAACAACAACATACAAGATGGTAAGAGCGCTTTACTATTATTATTGTGGGTATCCTTCATTTGTATGGTTTATATGTAGCAAGGAATTATAACTGGAATCATCCACGGGCTGTCTATTTTATATTTGTTTGAAATGGTTGCTATTTATTGCTATTTACTGATTGATTGTTATTGATAGGCCATTAACTCAGAAATAAAAACTAGTTTAACTCATGAGCAACACAAACTGTAGTTGCTGAAGCGGCAACCAAGTGACGTTGCAATATTTGTATATCAGAGCATCAAACTGCAGCACAGCATGGCCTCAGGTATGCAGCGTATTCCCACACACGCCAGAGCAAACATGTTCCAGCATGAATTCCCATGTTAACCTTGATAAGTGTAGAGGCTTACTACTTATCTAATCAAGTGCACACTTTCAATTTCATCATAAGTGCTGGTTTTACTTCCTCCTCTTGGAACACAAAGCGACTTTTATTTTTGGATATGATCAAGTGAAAACCATGCACTGTAGCCAGAAAAATAGATCAAGGCATAAACCAAGGCATGGCTTTCTTAGTATAAATATCAGTTAGCTTATTTCAGTAGATTTGTTTATGAGCCAGATTAAAATAATAACTGAAAACTTTAACTCACGTGAGTCATTACAGTAAAGTGTTCAAGAGATACCGCAGGCCTGAATGTCCATGCTTTTTAATGCCAGTCCATTGAGTTTTATAAACGGCTTGCTCAAAACTACAAATGGAATGTCAAGGTTAAAGAAAGTAGACAATAAGACTCATAACCAATGTCATCAGGTGACTATCAGCAATATTAAAACTGACACCTATTAGTCCTGCTCAAAGGGACCAGCTCGGTGGTAGACTCCATTGTCTTGATGGGAAAAAAATCACCTGAGCGCAAATGGAAAGAGCATCCGGAGCAAGGATGAACTTGATAAAAATGGATTTGCATCATTGACATCATTCTTTGTTTTCATTTTCTTTCCAATGGTTATTCCCTGGCACTTCATTCACAATTGCATCACACAGGCTTTTAGAAGCTGGCAAACTCTGATAGGCTCATTGTCAAGTCTCTTGGCCGAATCACAGCAAGAATTTCACCTCAACTCGTCTGACACGTTGCCCATTTTTATCAGAAAAAAAATATAAAATATAAAATATAAACCCTTCAACATTTGGCTTGGATCAAGTCAAAACATGAAACAAATGTAGAGTTCACATGTTTGTTTGTTTTTTCTGGCTCTTTCATAGGACATGACTGTGCAGGTCATGGGTGTGAGAACTCCTTGGCCCAGAACTCCTTTAACACCGCAGAGGAGCAATCCATGCAGAGACAACAAAACATCTCACTTTTGGAACTTGTTCAGTGTCTTGGTGTGTCCTCTGAAAGCCTTTACAACCTCACAGAGCCTAATTTGGGACAACAGAGTGTCATTGATTGGTCCAACCCTCAGACATTCAAAATCCTGCACAAAGTGCTCCAGGTGATCAAGTCTGTCAAGCAATGCCTAGAACTGATGGACTGGGTCCAACATGCATATCTGAGGTATTTATATGCCAGCTTACTTTTTTTTGTTTAACTAGCCACATCAGCTCAGTGCTCTTGTGTGCATTTGTACCTTTAAATATAGATTTGGCAAAGATCAAACCAATGACGCACTTGGTTGTTTAGCTGGTTGATGGGTTACTCTTCCAGCCCAGATGCCAGAGTATCATTTTAGTGTCCACTATACTGAATCCCAGAAACTGCCTCCAACTGCCTTGATTGTTATTCTCTTCGTGTGGACAAAGAGAATATGCAAAAAAGCATTTTGAATGGTCAGTAAGACGTAAAGTAACTATGTAAACGCCAATCTAGTCACCATTCACATACATCTATAAAGGGTTCAAATTTATAGTTAAGTACAAAAAGGTAAGAAAACCTACCAATCTTCACTTCTAGGGCTCTGGGATTAATTCAGTGTGTTATTTCTGTTTTATGTGTTCAAAATTTAAGCATAAATACAGAGATTTGCTATAAAATCCTGGCATATAGCAAACTGGTTCAATCTGCTTTCATTCATTGTTATTCACCACATCTTCAACCCGTTATTTCAAAAACGGGCAATTAAAATGTTAAAGCAGGTTTTATCATGTTTTACACATATCAATAGGGAATTAGGATTGAAAGTGTTTGTCATGTCTCTTGTCTGAATGTTAGATATTAACAGATGCTGGTGCTCACTTTTGATGTGGGTATTTTGTGGTACTTTCCAAGCAGGGAGGTGTTTTTTAGTTCAGACCAAAAGCTGTTCTGTGATTGGAAAGACAAGGCAAAGGAGAAGCTGCTTCAAAGTGTGCGGGTAAGAATACCAATATAACTTTTCATACATTTTATAAGCCAGACACACACACACACACACACACACACACACACACACACACACACACACACACAACAGACACGGTACCCTGACAATGAATCAGCCTTAAAGAGCCTTGAATTTCTTTCAGTCACTTTTTGAATTTAAATCCAGGGTTTTAGTAAAAATTTTAAATAGCTGCATCAGTTATTATGAAAATAAAGTCAATTCACTTATACAGTGCCAAATCACAACAAGTCACCTCAAGGCGCTTTATATTGAAAGGCAGACCCTAAAGTAATACATTCAGAGAAAAACCTGACAATCTTATGACCCCCTATGAGCAAGTGCTTTAGCGACAGTGGGAAGGAAAAACTCCCTTCTAACAGGATGAAACCTCCAACAGAACCAGGCTCAGGGAGGGGAAGTCCTCTGCTGCGACCGGATGAGCTGAGAAGGACACTAATGCTTAGAATGAAGTAGCACAGTTATTTCCTTTAAATTGGTTTATGATCAGTTATCTGCCAAATTAAACATTGCAACAGTTTTACTATTTTTTGTTGCCAGTTAACTAATGGTAATTGACTTACATCCTAAACTATGTCGCTAATCATAAACTTAAACCTGATAAACATGGCACTATTGTCATTAGTTGATGCTGTATCACACAACTCAAGGTCCTGGGGTGAGTAGGAGGAGAGGAAGGGAACATCCTCGGCAGGTCACCACTCCATCACAGGGTCAGCAGAGAGAGACAGACAACCACATGCTCTTACATCCACACCAATTAACAAGTACAGCTTTGGATGGTGGGAGGACTCCTAAGCACCTAAAAGCACAGTCTAATGACTATTTGTCTACTGTAAAAAAAAAAAAAAAATGTATTTGTGTTTTAAAAAAGTGTTTCTATCAACTGAATAGTTTTATTCTCCAAAATGTAATATCATTATTTCTTTGTATAAGCCATCACATGTAAAGGTCCATCTAATTATATATGTATAAATGCTTGTATATAGATATAGATTTGCAATAGTTTATGAACTAGTAGGAGCCTGTACAAATAAACCTTTTTCTGGGACAATAACCTTAGTATATTGAGACAAGCGAGGATGTGTGGCAGTGTAACAAGGAGAAGACAACAGCAAATAGAAAGAGAACTGCAGTTGATGGGTCTGCCAAACAAAGCAGTCCTTCCCCTGTTACACTTCATAGGAAAGGATTAGGAGTTCAGTGGGAATCTGTGGCCAAGTGGACAAAAGTGGTAGTCCACTGTAAGATTGGACATTGAAGACAACAGTGCATAAACATTTTACCCTTACATTTCATGCACATGTAAATACTGCTTATGTTGAATTCCAAAAGTGTTGGAAGTAATGTGCCAAAGCGGTTCAGAAAAAAACTGTAAAAAACTTCTGAAATCACTCTCAAATCCAGCTCCATGACTACAGTCTTTTTAAAGAACACTTTTCTGCAAAATTTACATTTGTTTCCACATATATCTTTTTATTACTCAAAAGCAGTATGTAACGAGCTGATCTGTGGGAAGCTTGGTCCCAAACTCACAAGAAAGGAATACTTTTAATTATTCCTCTCTGGGGAAAATGAGACAAAACCTTCTTACTGCAATCCACTTCGCTCTTTACATTGTGCTGCCTCTTTCTCCTGATCCTCATGTCTGGCCTTTACTCCGTCTCATGCTCTGTCAACATAATCTGCCACCGTGCAGCAGACAGGCTCAAAAGCGGACCTTTTTACTTTCCTGCAGGTGGCTGATGTGACTGAGGCAAGAGGCAGCAACAATCCCTCTTCACTCACTTCCCTCTAACACTAGGACCACCTTATTTCCTGTATAGCACAAATTCCCTCTGCCTGCCAAGAACACATTCTTGTAAACCAAAGAAAAAAAATCTTATTAAGTTGCACAAAGAACCATTAAGATATCCTTGTAACACTTTTCAGCAATTCTCTATAATGGCTTTAGCATTTACAAGCAGTGCATAAATACTTAATAAATGGTTATAAATTGTCATTTTATGTTAGGAATCTACAATTATTATGATTTAATAACAGCAAGGAAAACCAGAGGTCAAAACATTCTCTGGAAACAAGTTAATGCATTTAAATCAGTTTGCCGTACCTTACTTTCAGCCAATTAGATAAATAAAGTACTACTTATGTTGATGCATCAGTAATAATGACCCCACAGTGTAAGCCAACAATGACTAAGGCCGTTGTGAATGAACTTTTACTTGTAATGGAATATTTTTAAGCTGTAGGACTTGTAAATACTTCTTCAGCCACTGGTCTTTTAATCCTTTAAAATTGTTTTTAAGATGTAGGAACATAATAGAGGAAAAATTGACATTTAAAGATTGTGAATATCTGTAATACTTATTTTTGGTTTCAAAATGTAAATATAGCTAAATGTAAAAACATTGAGCTCAAGTAGGCTATCATTTTTTTTAATGGCTCATATAAATGCCTTAAATCACAACTCTTCCCCGTTAGAAGAATAAACAGCTCTTTGGTCTGAAGCCAGCCAAATTAAATGAGCAGTTTTTTAATTTCTGAGCGCCTTGCTGTGTGGGAACATTCAGCAATAGCTCAGCATGTCAAACCATGTCAAGTGTTACAGTTCCTTCCTGTTTTGGGGGGAAAAATATCACCCCAGAGATGAATTAAAATAAAAAGGCTTGTCTTCAGACCCCTTCCTAAAATGATTAACCCTCCTAAAGAGCATTATTGAGTTCTGAGTGGTTGTGCCTTCTCTTTGCCTGTAATTGTTCTTTTTCTGTTGTTTCCTTCATCAGTCTCTCTCCTCATTATATGAAAAGAAGGGAAAAATGTCTGAATAGAGGAGGGAGATTTTCCCACAGTCACTCAACACAGAAAAATACGCCATTGTAACCAGGTTCCCATCCCAATGCCCTGCTAAACAGTCCACTGCGGTCAGAGGGACAATATCTTTATAATTGAGTGACCATTCTTCTTGCCTGTTTGAAAAGTAAGTGACTAAGAATACAGTTAACGGCACATTTGCGTGAGTTCAGTTTACAGGGAGCCATGTCTAACATATATATATATGTATGTATATATATATAAAATTTTTACATATCACAGTGTTTTAAAATAAACGTAATAAAAATTGTGGGTCATACAAATATACACGCACTGGCATTCTAAACATGAAGTGAAAATAAAATTAGAACAATATTCAGCAGTTATGCTGCTTGCATGCTAAACAGATAAACATGCCATAAGACGACAGAGAAAAAAATGATTTTAAACATGCTTTAAAAGGCGTTAAAAGAGAAAGTTCAGAGACTGGACATCTTTTGGTCATTTAATAATATGTTCCAGATGTGGCACTACTTACAGGCTGTTTGCAGGTAGAGTATACAAGTCATAAAATTATTTTGTTAATATTAAAATAATAATTTATTGTTAATAGAACTGTCTACCAGATTAGCTTAGTAACTTGACTAGGGGCAACAATAAAATGTTGCTTGCCTGCTAATAGATTACTGTATAAAACCACAGGGTCACTAATGCATGAAGAGGGCTATTATATTTGATGATAGTCATTAATATTTGGTTTGGATTTTATGGGAACAGACTGAAGAGAAGTAGAAACAGTGGGTAAAAGATAAAAGTATCTAACATCTATATCTACAGAAAACTTATATCTAATATATACGTTTTCTGTTTCCCTTAAGTCCTGTTCTATTTTTAGAATGTAATTGTAATTGCAGTTTTTTAAAAGTTGATCCTTGAGTTTAAAAATTATGCAAACAATATTTAAACATATTGTTTACATATTATGTAAACGATTTTCCTTTCAATCTGAAAAGACTGAAAAGGATAAATGCCTTAAAGCTTTCAGAAATTAGTTAATTTAATTTAAGCAGTTATTATTATTAGTAGTATTGTTAGTATTATTATTGATATTATTATCACAACTACGGTTGTGTGCGTGTACGCATGCGTGTGTGGAGCCTAGACTTCGTTAAGCGCGCACACGCAGAAGCCCGCACTCGAACCAATCAGCGCACAGTATTCTTCGGCTTGTCGAACAGCAATGGCGGAGGCAATGAAGCTAAGTAGAAATCATGCTCCTCCCAGTGACTCCAGTAAAATGTCCAGCTATACAGACTGTATGGATTCGTTACTGAAACTGCTAGCAGACTTCGGGGAAGAGGTTTGTATGGATTGTTTAAGCTGCCTGGTTTCGGACACCGCACCTTTCAGTCCGGGTTGTTAGCTGGCTGTATGCTAATGTTTTTAGCAATGTGGTGTTAGCAGGGCTGCTTAGCCGACCCACACTGTTCATTCATTGTCACTCACACAGCGCTCTGGTGCTGTTTTTGACAAGCAGGTTGTTGCAAAGTAACTGTGCTTGCGTTAAATGGTTCAGTGTTGTTTTGAAAGTCATTTAAGATATAAGATCGAGCTTGCGTCTTGACTGGGCTTAACTAGGCATTCCGTTTCATCAGTAACAGCAAAATACAAATTTCATGTCTTTATCCCTGTTGCCGTGGTTTTTTTTGCAGCTCGTATTGGATTGAATACATCTCTAAATAAACCCCTTTATTCCATACATGCAGTAAATGATATCTGGCCCTGCTGTTTATGTGTTAAAGCACAAATAAAAATATGCAGTGGATAAAATAAAAGCATCGCCTTTTACTCGCTTTATGAATCTAAATTCATTATTTTCTTAAGTCTGGGATAACCTTATTTTTAATTATGTATTTATTGACCACCATTGCAAAGCCAAATATATTTACTTTACCATGACAAAAAACAGCTAAAAATACCACCAAATGCTTTTTCTTGAACAGTAACAAATCAATAATAATTACCCAGTTAATTATCAAAAAAGATTTATGTATTTTCACATCAATCAATAGTAACTTACATATATGAGACAAATGTATATATTGTCCTGTTAGCATGCAATTGCATGTTAAATGCTGATTTACAGTAACATCCACACTTTGTCTGTCCTGAAATTAAGCTGAAATTTGGGGATGCTGCTTTGAAAATAGATGTCAATCCCAGTGCTGTGAATCTTCAATCATCTCCACCTGCTCATGTTTACAGCTCATTACAAGGACATATCGCTAAATTACAGGTAAACACATTAGAGAAATTTCAAAAGCTGACATAGATTATGTTATCATGACAAGGGGAAAAAAGTAGATTAGAATTAACAATATCTGAATTTTAAATAGTGAGTTTTAAATTTTAAATTATTCTTAGGAGCTTTAAATAATTCCATCTGATATTCTTCTTTCTGCCCTGCTGTTTATGTAGGCTGTTTCAGAAAGCCTAAAAGCGTTGGTGGATGCTGAGGCTGATGCATCCTCCTTAAAGAACACATCAGAAGATGCTGTCACCTCATCTTCAAGCAGTGCACAGACGGCCACGCAGTCTGAGCACCATTCGCACAGCTCCGGGGCTACGGAGAGCAAGGCGGCGGCTGATGACGTCATGGTTCAGATCCGAGCTGGGAAGTCAGAGGTTGGTCGCTGTCAGCAGATCTGTCAGCTGTTCTGGCAGTGAAATTTTAGAGCCCTCTTTACACTCTGTCAAGCAAATGAATAATCATAAGTAATTGCTCCAGAGGATGTGCACATGACGTGCCGCAGCAAAGTAAATGATTGATGGAGACCTGATAAGCTGAGTTCGGCAGAGAATAAGGGGTCCTTTAGTGCTGCGGCGGGGTAGAACAGACCACATTGCTGGAGGGTTTTGAGAGAGGGCCAGGTCCTTGATGGATTATGAAGTGGATGCTCATTACTCTGAGATTGCATGTGGATGAAGGACAAGAGGCCCCATTCTGTTGTGCATTTATTTTGGTAGCCAAGCAAACAGTATTCATATTCCATCATGTGATGATGGCAAGCAGTTCAACTTTTTTGGCTACCTGAAATTTTCTGAAATGTAAATTGCTGCACCCTATTTGTCCAACATCATTATCATTAAATAGTGAAAAACATAGCATTATTGCCACCTCATCAATCCATCGTATCTTATTATGTTGTCTTCATTGTAACCCTAGATTGAGCGAAGAATATCTGCATTTATGGAACGCAAGCAGATGGAGATCAATGAAAACAATGTACGCGAGTTTTGCAACGTGATCGACTGCAATCAGGGTGAGAATGGGAGAGAGGTTGGGGGGGGCAGGGTGGAGAGGGTGCCTGCACACAGATTGCCAATGTTTGGGAGAGAGCTGATTTCCACAGGCGAGAGGTCAGGCTGAACTGCTCCAAGAGTGGGGCTGAAGTAGCTAACACACTCGGCCTCAAAACACAACCTGCTTAGTCCAGAAAAACACGAGACAGAAGAACCTTTTTTAAATTCAAAGCCTGTGTGAGACACCAGTAACAGAAATCAGGAGTAGTTGTTATTCAGGTGTGATATACATATACAGCTTTTGGTAATCATGTTTAATTGCATTTGGTAATTCTAATTGCAATTTATATTAAATGTGATCGTCTGTAGAAAACAGCTGTGCCAGAACAGATGCAGTATTCACTCCTTACCCGGGTTTTAAAAGCCACGTAAAAGGTAAGAAAATGTCACAATTCTTAACAGCTTAATTTTTTTAACTATCATTTGTGTAATTAAACTAAAACACGTTGTTTACTAGAATCTGTTTAGGACCAAGTTGTGTCTTCTGTGTTTATTTCTTGGCTGGGTAGTCACACGAGTGGTAAACACTTACGGACCCCAGACCCGTAGTGGGGGAGACCAAGGAGAGGCTGGGGAGCAACAGAGGGGGCCATTGACGAGAGACTGTGGAAATGCAGCCATAGAGGAACGACTCAACAACATCGAGGCTCACCTCAAGCTTCCAACAGGTGAGAGACAGGAAGGTATTGTAGGACTCAAATTATTTTTGTCTTGTACATAACATTATACATTATATTTAACTCAGAAATTAAATGATACCTTTTATTGGCGCTGTATTTTTTACTTATAGTAAGCCTTTATTTATACAGTGATCTATTATTTGGTTTATCTGTAGTTATCAGTCATTCTTTGTTTAACATCTTTGTTTTAATGTTTCCACTCTAAATTTGAAGTCTTGTGCGATAATACATTTTCAAACTGTTCAACAAGTGTTTTACTCCTCAGTGGGTCCAGTCCCATTGAGTGTCTACCAGCGACTCAAGAAGTTGGAGGATCGTATACTCGAGTTGGAGGGACTCTCGCCTGAGTACTTTCAATCCACAGTGAGTCCTCTGGCTTTAAAATACAGATACATGAAAGGCGTTAATAGTTATTTATGGCAGAGGTCATACATGTTTGAACGAGGAATGAGAATATATTTTAAGGCACTGAATGTAATTTAATTGGCACATATCTTAGTGAAATACTATGAGTTGCGTAATTTGTGTCAGTTTTAGCCAGTTTATTCCCAGCTATTGCCAGCTGCCAGCCTGTCTGCTGCAATTCATACAGTAAGCAGGTGCTGCATTTCACCTGAGGAGTCTGACTGAAAGAAACTAACCATGAAAGCACACCTCCCTGTTCACACAAAAGACTCTCTGGGCCCTCGTGAGACTGAAGTTTACAGGCGTATTAATGTGGAGCATATAAATCACGCGTCCTGTGCTGATTAGGGTTTTTTGTGTGTGTGTGTGTGTGTGTGTGTGTATGTGTGGGGTTTTTTCCCCCCAACGTGTTGTCAATGATTTTTTTTTCCTTATTCAAGTCATAGTAATCATAGAGAATTTGGAAATTGTTGAACACGACAGTCTGCTCCTTCTCCGTTTTGTTTTGAAGTGCTTTTACGTTGTCACATTGGAACTGAAAACAACTTTGCTTCCATTTCCAAATGCAATTGCAACTAGTTTGCACTTCTTAATGACTTTTGAGTATTGAGGCTCTGGTTGTGATCAGGATGCTAGTTTGAGGTACAATTCACAACAGATGGCACCCTTTTTGTATCGGAGAAAGACAAAGGATCCATACTGTATTGGTAAGAAGGCTTTAGTTTAGTTAGAATTTTAGTTTGTCCATTTTACACACTGTCGACTCAGATGTGTATGATGCCTAAATTGCCATGGAGAGTATTGGTTTGCTGTAGGAAAAAATCATTTCAGAGTGATATCTACTTACTGAAAGGAGTTTGTGGGTTATGAGAATGGAATTTCTTCTGTTATAACTTGATACTTCAACACGTTTCACTCTTCAAGTAACACTTAAGCTGATTTAAATCAGAACTGCAGTGCCTTTGGTTAGATTTACGTAAACGTTTAGGTGAGGGCAGACGATGAATTTCAGAATTGACAACCGTTCATTGCTTTTGAGATGACGCTGACTCAAAAGATGACAGTAGGTAATTTATTGGACTTTCTATTCAACTTGTCAGACATCAGCAGTCACACAGACTCTGATTTCCCAAGCTGAAGGAGTCTGTCCAGTGTGTTAGTTATCTAAGTGTACTTGAGATGCTACATGTCTCTTCATCCTGGTATTTCTCAGCACAGCATGCTGCTTCTGTGAGTATGCTGCTCTCCATCTGCTTTTGACTCACTGCATGTTTGTGTGAGCTGAGCAAGAGTTGTTGAGTGTCTTTGAATAAACTGATGAGGATGGGGGTCTTTTATATTCGAAGTTCGCCCCCGCCCCTCCAACCCAGCCCTCCCTTTTTTGCATTAGTTTGGTGTTTTCCAAAAAGCTGTACACAGTTGGCCCATGATTCCAGGAACAGCATTTAAATACTGAACATTAATGGAGGCTTCCTAACAAAATTAGACAGCAACATATCAATAAAAAATTTGACCGTGTTTGAAAATTGGAACTGAAGGTACAGAAGCTTACGCAGTCTCACATACATGAAGTTTTCTATTCATTTTTGATGAAGGTCTTGTTAGGTGAGGCCACCTTTATCTGTCTCCCAGTGTTTATCGTTTAGCTATTTATTGTAAAAGCAGCCGATAAAGACATAAAAAAAGTTTTAGATTAAAAGCTTTCTGTATTCCTTTTTTCTACTGTGTTGTATTCCTTTCTGGGATAATACTTTTTTCTGTCCTTGAGAGGGCAAAGTAGGAAGGAGCACAGATGAGCACCTCAGTATGCTTCTCAAAGCTTGTTAAAAAATTGCCCTAATTAAGGTCTTATGTGTATTTGTGTGCTTGTTTTGTAGAGTCACCTGCACAAACGACAAAAGACGTCCCCTGCTCAGGTTTGTTGTGTTTTCTTTCCTCTCGCAGTACTTTGTAAGTGGAGGTTAACCTATATCAAGTGAGCTGATCAGTTTTTTTCTTACTTTGTCCTTCAGTCCTGCAGTCTGACAGAGCTGGATGAGAAGATAAGCGCAGTGAAAGCAGCTCTGCTGAAGAGGGCGACTGAGTTTGGGCCTGGATTTGGAACAGATTGTACATTGTGATATATTCATAAGCGCAAACAAATACTCGAGTTCAGCTGCTCAAGCATTCACAGTGTGTCATCATTTTTGTTTTCCTCCAACTCTCAGCTACTCATTAGCATCATTCTCATCGTCTGTGTCATTAAAAACTCCCAAAAACTCTTCATATGACATTTGATGCTGATGATATTGGATGGAAATCGTGTACTGCTATAAACAGTTAAATGAAATATAAATTTTCTGTAAATAAATCTATATTTTCCTCCATGAAAACCCTGACTCGTGGTTTAATCACAACTATTTCTATATTAGTTAAATCTAAAATGTAAGCTAAATGCAGTTAGTCACCTTTATAGGTAGAAATTAGTAGTGCAACTAATATTAAGCAAATTGATCAAAAAAAAATTTCTCTGTGAATAATTTGTTTTTTAAATGAAAGCAAATGTCCAAACATCCAAAGACAGTCAACATAGTATCCAGCCTTATTATCACTGTATTTTTGCTTATATTATAACTTTATGAATAATCAGTAGTTTCAAATTTCAGCTTAAATAGATAACACATAAACTGAACCACTCTTTTAAATTAAACATTATAGAATACATGTATACTGGATCTTTGACATTTTCAATTTCACACCTTAATGATAGGAAGGCAAGTGTGTGCATTTTTGTAAGACAGTGTGTGTGTGTGTGTGTGTAGCCGAGATGAATCGGAGAAAGGAGGGAGAGTGCACCTGATTTATCTGCCCGACTGCTGTGTGACGATGATCACCCCTAATGGTTGTCATTATAACAAATGACCTGATTACTGCAACTCTGTTTGGGAAACATATGGAGACCCAACAAACCAGCATTAAATGGGACGATGCTGCGTTTGACACTGTGACATGTTCATAAAAGGCTTTTGCATAGAGCTTTAACTTCGCAAGTGAGTGAAGCTGTAATTATGATTTATTTTTTTTCCAGCTATGAGCAAATCTGAAGGACTGTTGCTTTATCTTGAAATTGCTTCAGTACAAGCTTAAGAAAAATACTAACGCAAGTATTCTAAAATACTTTGCTACACAGATTTCTGCATTTAAAGTCATATTTTTGAGCAGCAAATTTATCAGAAGGAAAAAAATACTTAACTTTTACCCCCATAAGTGTTAATGGGTATTAGAAATGGCACTGTTGTTAACACACTATGGTCACAGTTGGTGGAGATGATAATCTGAAAACATGTTAAATATTTGTAAGGCAAATTCGACTTTGGTAGAACTCGTATCTATTCATAGATACTTAAAACATTCTTTTTCTTTTTTGTCTTGTGCCCAAAACTTTAGGAATCACTGGTTTCTGAAATGTTATAGTTTTAGACTTTATATTTTATTTTTAAATATAAGTTCACCACATAGCTTTAAATTTTACACTGAACTTGAAAACCAAGTTATTTTGTCATGTAGATAAATCATCTGTTGCCTATCACTGTGTGTTATAACAAATTTATGTATATTAAGTGTATGTAATATGTTTCCATCAAGGAAGGGGAATTGCATATTATCTTGGACAGTTTATGTCATGAAATAAATCAGTAAATTTAAAGTAAGTGCTAACAAGACCTGTCCAATAAATGTAATTATGTAAAATGTGCAATAATGTCCTCTTAAATTTAGTACAGATATGAAGTGTCATAAACATTCAAATTAGCTGGGTTTTAATACTGTGAAGTTAATGAGCCCAGTTTAGAGGAGAGAAAAGCAAATTGTTTGTTTTTAAAACATAAAACTCAACAGCTTGATTGAAAACAATTTTTAAAACAATTCTATATTATAATATATATGTTCTAAAAACCAGCAGCTTGAATTCATGGCTAACAAAAATAAAAGCACAGACCCAGGCACAGTCTATTTTTCAGAGCCACAGGACAGAAATTCTTCTTCTGGTAACTGAATAAAAATAGCAATGTCATTTTTAAAATAATTTTTGCAGCAGGTGTGACAAACTGACAAGTCCAGAAAAACACAACTTTCTCACGTCTTGGGAAATTACTGTAACTCCCCTTCCTTTTCTCTCCAATTGCTCTTTGTACATCTTGTCAAGATTTATTTCAGAGTTGATTGATGGAGTGACCTGAATACAACGGCAGACGTCGCATTGTGTTTTTCGGAAGATATTTCATTCTAACGCGGAAATGGGGAAATTTCTTTTCACCCCTTCTTTCAGGTGAACCCCGCTTGTTGGGGTCTGTCCATCTCTTGCTCATAGACTGGAACCTTCTAGGCAACAAGGGGCCACAATGTGCTGGGAAGGGGAGCACTTGAGCTGTGGCGATGTGGACGCGGGGAGGCCGGGGGTATTCTCATTGTTCCTCTGGAGCTTTTGTCTCAAACACAGTCCCTTTATGAGGGTTAATGAGGACAAATTGGTCTGAGTGTAACAAATGGATTATGGAGTTGGACAAAAGCTCGTATTTTGTGGGCTGCTTTCTCTGGGATCCACCCATCATCTGCCCATTGAGCCAAATACGCTATCTAGCGTCTATGTGAAGTGGCTTCCTAAATATCTCATTATCTTTATCCTGTCTGATTTATTCATTGGCACATTATGCATGCAGCTTCCTACGGTGGATTTAACAAAAATGTAAAGTTTATGTCACAGTAATGCAGTTTGAAATCATGGCAGTCACCTCGCCTCTTTCCCACTGCTTATACCAAGAACACAAAGTCAATATGTCAACACTAGTGTCAGTGGTTAGTGCTCTATGGCTATGTAGGCATAGTGTACCTGTACCCTTCCAAATGAACAAAGAGCCACTTCCTTTTTGACTCTATGTAATTCCTGGCTGTCAATCAGTCCTTCCTCTGCCAGATGTCTTGAAATGTCCTTGGGAACCTCAGTAAAAAGACACAGAGGTGTTCCTTGTCTTCCGTGGGTCCAGTATTTTTTGTGGGGTCGAAGGAGAGGATTCATATCCATTCATATCTCACAAACTCCTAATGGGCTCCAAGCCCTCCAAAAAGAAAGCTCTTTCCTGTGACTAGTCAGCTCCAGTCTTTATTCATCTGTGGCTCAGTGTCAAAAAAGACTGTTGCTCGTTTGTGCCCTGAACAATGAGGAACAAGGCTGAATCTCTAGCTGGGAACAAAAGACAGAAAACAGGCTTTTCACTCTGCAGAACATTAGATTCTGACACATTTTGCCATGGCAGTTTTTTCCCCATCCTGAGTGCTGTGGCTCTGGTCTTTTAAAGAGACCACCTGTTGGCAACAAGCCTGTTCTTCATTACAGACAGGCCTATTATCACAGGATGAGGAGCGCCACAGGCTAACTTTTTTAAGTTAACCCTGCTGCAGTTTTCAAAGCTGGACGATTAGGAAACATAGATTACGTATTACCATTGAAAAATCTATTTTTTCTTGTAATTTTAGATGTTGTGTTTGAATATGGGCTTTTGTCGACGTAAGGGGGAAGTACTTTATCCATGCCCTTGTCAGTCGCAAATGTCACAAAAGGGGCTCAAATGCTCGCCATTTCAGTTTTCTATGACTATAGATTTGGAAACAAATTCAAATGCATTTTAGGAGAAAGTCCAAATGGACTTAATGCAACATCGTTGATGGTGGTCTGGGCATTTTTTTTTCTTTTTCCATCTCACTGTTTCTGACATCTGAAGGGTTTTCTTGTACAGGGAGATTTGAGTGATTTTCAACCCACAAAACATTAGCATAACTACAGTATGCAGCATCACAACTGTGTGTAAAATAAAAATATTGTGGGTGGCAAAATGAAGCAATCAAGTGTATACTTTGGTTTCGAATTGGACATGATAAACACAGGCTGACAGGAACAGGGAGTGTTATTTTCCGCGGTTTGATTGTGTGGAAATTTTAAAGATAATGTTAAATAATTTATGGTTCTCATAGCTCTGAAAACACACGGATAAACCACTGTATTGTAAAGACAAATTTAAATTTCATGACTAGTGCTTGCTCCTAGCACACATTTTGCATGTACTTGTAGAGGTCTTCGGTGGCCCGGGACAGCGAGCGGCAAAATTTCATTCTCTTTAAGCAACATAAAAAAACAGAGCAAATGCCATCACTCTCAGGTTATATCCAATCCAGACGCATTTGTTTCATGTTCATAAACACCCAGATAAAGAGAGTGCATGCACCTGTGACCCTCCCCCACAAAGCAGACAGCACAAGAGAGGATCCCCCTGTAGCCCACAGGCTTCAACAAGAGGCAGTCAGCTGCTCTCTGTGGCCCTGCTGCACAGTCCCCAGGCTCTCTGGAGTTAAATGTGCCTGTGATATTGCCAGGAGGGAGCAGCGGGAGTTGAATTCAGGCAATTACAATCAAGTCAGGGCATAGTTAGTGCGTGGGTCCTGGCAGCACCTGAGCTGGATGCTGATGAGACACTTAGCCACAAACCCTCATGCATTGGCCCAGGCACTGCATAGAGCAAGCCCTCCTCCCCCACCTTCCCTCTCTTCCCACAGCAGCAGACCCCCTACTGGACACTTCCACTTCCCTTTGCCCCATTTAGGCCTCTAGAGCTCTCTCATACTCTCTCTCTCTCTCTCTCTCTCTGGCCCTCACATTGCAATACTTCTGCTTTATATAGGTGGCGTGGAGTACTGCACTCAATCACTCTTCATTCATTCACACTGTACAATAATAGACTACTACTCCGATATTGTCCTTCAAGCACCTGTGCATAGCAGAGCTTTAAACCTGAGATGTGTCATGCCAAGTTCTTGAGAAATGTGTGAAGAGTTATTTCTCTTAAATGCACAAAAAAAAACTGCAGACAAGTGTGGATAAGACGCTTTTGATCATTTCTGTTGCACCATAATGTGCAGAAAAAAGGACTTTCAGGAGAGTTTTCCAGCCTGTCCCCATCTTTATTAAACATAAAACCATCATGCTCAAGCCCCGTCACATTGCCATCTCTGCACGGATATTCATTTGCAGGTGGCTGAGTATAGGACTGCATTTCCCGACTGATGTGCTATGGCAACAGGAAGAGAAAATGGAAAGGGAGGAGCGCTTCTTGAATATCTATGACCCAAGAATATGGAGTCAGGCATCATAACAACAACACTCTTAGCCCCTTTTTCCAATAAGATGCTCTCAGCTCTTTCTGAGGGAAAGCCTCCCGGCTCCCGCCCTCTCTCAGCCACCACACTTTGCTGAAGTGTCATTAGGATTGTAAAGGGCAGGTTGCCATAGAACTCAGATTGCTGCAGATGTATGGACTCAAAGATAAAACCACCATATTTTAAATATAAAGATCTGAGTGTGGTATCTAATGTAAGGGGCCATGCTGGGGACTACACTTGCTGCTTCTTCATCTGTAGTCTCTGTGCATGCATCTGTCATGTGTCGCTTTAGTGCTGCGTTTTGTGAGATTGCTAGCTTTGCTCTTCAATCCACTTTCATTGTCTATCTGTAGCCGTGCTTGTTAGTTAGAGCTGGGCATCGTATTTGGCAGAGCCAAGGAGAAAGGTGGGACACCTCTTTCACAGTTTTTGCCATAATGGTTGTCTTTTGATTTTTCCTGGGCTTTGGAGACTACCAAGGATTGTCTCTTTGAAATTATTCCATTTTGGCCGTGAAAAAGAAAATGGATTGTGCTGATCCTGTTTTGTTCCTGGGGGGACGGCTGCAGTATTATCCTGGGCTGACACCGGTGGCGAAGAGGCAATCACTGTGGCCCTCGCTCTGACAAAAACACTCCATCTGCAAGGAGAGGAGGAAATCACACCACAATGATGTCTGACTCTTCTGCCTCACTCTGGCAGCTGGGCCCTGGAACCCGTGAACTGCTACACAACCGCCACTGCAACGCCTTCTATACAAACGCACAAACACCGCACTACAAATCAGCAGCTGTAACACACAAAGGCAATGCACCTGCCATCACACGACAACAAGAACAGGGCTAGTTTGTTTGAAAAGTTTCTTTGGCTAGTCAAGGCTAGTTAAAATAGTCTCTGTTTTATGTTATGCATTCTTATATTATTATTGCTGTGCATATATCTAATACCAGTATTAGAACTAATAATGTAGGTCTTAGTATGTGTCACTTAGAAACCCTATATGATTGCTTCTGTTTTTCTTATTTTTGGTTTGTGTGGTTTATTTGAAACAAGCTCATATTTCAACCTTTACACCCACTAATCTCTTTGCAAAGCACATACCATTAGGACGTCAAACACACACACTCACACACACATTATACAAAAGATAAGCAGGCATGTAGCACAACCTGTTAGTATTCAGTAGTGTCATCTCCTTCCCTCTGTGTCCCATACCTGGGGATCAAACGCACCTCTTTGTGAGCGAGGCCTGACCCCCTGCTATTAGCAAACAGAAGAGAGCCCAGCTGACACCACTCTTGAGATGTGCCATGTAGACGGAGGCCTGTGATTACAGCACAATCCTGAGGAGACAACCCTCCACCTCGCTCCAGCCCCAACCTCCTGCAACTCCCCGCTCACACACAATCTGCCTGCGACCACCCCCACCCCCACCCACCTCTCCTCCACTACAAATTCACCTATCTCTGAAATAGATGTTAATCTCTCACCCAACTGCCTTCCTCTGAGACCTCGTTGACACATTTATAGCCATCCCTGAACCATGAATAATCAATAGGGCGCTTTTTTCCTGAACATATGTACAAGAATAGGGCATTTCTGGTGACTGTTCCTCCGGAAGATTAGAATCAGAGATTGGACTTTCAGATTTGTCATGGAGGTGGGTGTGCATGTATGTTTTTTTTCCTATGTGTGTGGTCATGTGTATGGATGGAGAAGCTCTTTCACGAATACACTGTAACACAGGAGGGATATGGGTCTGTCTAGTGCCTTCATAGCGCCACATGAAAACCAATGAAGGTAAAGCAAGAGGGGGATTAATTTGTTGTGTGAGAGGTAGAGGCTCAAGTGGGTCTTCCAATAGCAAATTAGCAAACCCTCATTTCAAAAACCCTCATACATACTGAAGAGAGAGTAATGCACAAACACACACAACATGCACATGCATCCAGTATATTCATACAAGGCTGCAGCCTAAAAGAGCCAGGCTTTGTCTTTTTTTTTTAAAAGAAACATCTTTCCTACTCTTATTTTTCTCTTTCAGCCTCCCTCCCTCATTGACACATACGCACGCGCACACAGACACACACATACACACACGTGTGCTCATGTGCACACACATGAAGAAAACTTCAATTTTATCTGCAGGGGCAGAAATCAATCTCACATCTCTTTAGTTAATCCGCAATGATTCTCTACAGATCCCGACACTAATAAGGTATTGAGCAGGTGAGGCCAGGGGCTGAGGAGGAGAACAGAGAGAGAGGAGAGACCTGTAGTCTGGGGCCTGACTGGCGGCTGGCACCGTTCCAGTGCAATTATGGGGCTTGTGTATGGGAGAGAAGGGTGGAGGAAAGAAGCAGCAGAGATAGAAGGGCAAGAGAGAGAGAGGCAACAAGAGAGAGGGAGAGAGAGAGAGAGGCATAGAGAAAGGGTGAGATAGAGGGGGTGGAGGGGGGGAAAAATCGATCCCATCTGTGGTATGATGGTTAATTAAAGCAGCTCTTGAGCAGCCCAAGGATGAGAGGCTTGGCTGGGCTCCTGGAGGCACAGCTCTGATTACTCACACAGAATGGATGGTTTCTTAGCAATGAAAGGAGGAGGCCAAGAGCTGCCTGGTGGGGTGCACAGACAACGTCAAGGAGGAGAGACATGTGCATGCTGCACACTTACACATGTGCATGCACACATGTGCAAATGGACTCGCATATGCTCGCATTTATGCATTTACATACATAAACACCTGTTCGCACCCATATACATCACGAGCTTGTAGAAACTAGTGCAAACATCCCTAAATTGATTGAAAATAAATATAGCAGGATGCTAATCGAATACAGCGTGATTCCACAAAAATGAACATTTTTCAAATAAGATGAACTCAAGAGGTTAATAACAGCTTAATTTACTCCAATCTAATGAGCTCAGTGCACTCTAATGTCACACCACAGTTACATTTCACATGTATTACTTACTATTTATAGTCCTGCATGAAGTTTCCCAGGATGAAAGCTCTAATTTTTTTAGAATTACAAGTTAATACAGAACACTGTGATTATTCTTTCCTCGCACACTCGTCTTCATCATATACCTGAACAAGAAAACACCGAATCTGCCTCCTGGTTCCCGACAGTTATCAAAATTTCATATTATAAATCTACCCATTACATTTAGATATCCCTGAAACCAATTACACCCTCCCCTTTGACATTCATGGCTCTCTCAATATTAAGAGGGCATGGGTGACAGCACTAGCACTTTGGTATGACCCCACCCCCCTATGGCGAGATTTGGTATTGCATAACATAGCCAGACAAAATATTATTTTCAAGAGCACACACATTAACATTCACTATCACTAGTGTGTAATAGCCAGAGATGCAGAAATGACAAAACTTACTTGATATCACAAGATGCAACAACATGTAACTCTATGCAAAATGATGGCATGTAGATGAGGGAGAAAGACAGCCCTTTTCTCCTATTTTTATAAAGTTGAAGCTGACATATAATCATACCCTCAGAGTAAAAGAGGGGTTATAATAAACCTCCAAATCTGAGGTGTATGAATTATGTATATAGCAATGATTTGATGGCTGCAAAATAGAAAAGAGGGTGCAAGTGGCTGATTGAGGCACGCCACGTGGTGCGTCGTTGAGCGCCATGTCTCCTGGTACAGACATCTGAGGTCACGGCCCTGTGCTAATTGGTGTCGGGCCAAACGCTTGTGAGCTAAATGAGAAAATTACACGTTCGGGGAGGAATCAGCTGCAGTTGTTGTGGTGCTTTTTACAGTACGGCTGCAGACGTATCTGGGTGGAAGAGACAGCCGTCTGGCTCTGTTTGTTGGGGACATGAAAAGAAATTAGACACTAAACTTTAGTCCTTTAATGGTGTGGGAACTTCCGTTAACCTTTACAGCCAAACCCTTTAGATAGACATACACTGCTGGAGCATGTGGTTCAAGTTAGGTTTTTAAATCAATAACTTAGATTAAGCTTTAAGAATTCTTTTTACCTTGCATGCCCACTTTCTCTGAAACACCTTTCAATGGTCATTCACTCACATAACAAAAACGTCTAGTTGTATAACCAATAAAGTAATAGGCAAAAATGCCTATTTTTTTTTTTTTTTTTTTTTTTTTTTTTTTTTTTTTTTTTTTTTTTTTTTTTTTTTTTTCTTTTTTTCTTTTTCTTATTTTTTTTTTTTTTT
>VUQG01044666.1:9010-20209 GCA_015106755.1 Etia nguti | reverse complement strand
GCTTGTCTACCCTTTTTACCTTTAGCATATGAAATAATGAGACCTCTTGAGTAGGCCTTTAGTGTCTCCCAGAGTAACGATGGGTTATCCGTGGAGGGTGTATTGATTAATAAAAACTGTCCAAGTTCCTCTGTGAGGTAACCTGTGAATCCAAGATTATACAGGATAGAAGGGTCAAAGTGCCAGTGTCTATCCCGGGGGGCTGCATTCCTGACGTTGCAATGAATGAAAACCACTGCATGGTATGAAATGACTATTGTTGAGATCCTTGCTTGATCTCTCCAGTTCTTTTATTACTCAGCTGGAAAAATAAAAACTATTGACTCAAAAACACTTGTGATGCTTCTTTATTCAAACCACTGCGCAGTGGGAGATCATGCAATTGTAACCAGCAGATCTGAGGGGCAGTCCCTCAGTCCTACACATATATATGTTTAGCATCACCCTTCGGGGGGGGGTCCCCATGAGCTTCAAAACATGCTATAAAACCCTGGGGATTCCCTTATATGGCAACAACAGCAACTCCTGGCCAGAGTGGTGTGCGTGGATGTGTGTGTGTGTGGTGCCAGCCTATGCTGATACTTGTGTGTGTGTGTGTGTGTGTGTATGTATGTATATGTGTGATGTAAGCACGTGCAGAGTGGATGTTGGGTGCATGATCAGTAGTGATAAAAACCATTCACAAAACTAACATCTTACTGAAACATTGTATGCTCATGACTTCTGTCTACATTTACCCTATTCTGTGCATACCTATACACCCCCAACTGTGGTTTCATGTTTCACTACATTCCACAGGGCCTCAACTCTCAAGATCTTCTCTATCTTCCTCTCACAATTCCCCCTTTTGATTTCTATACAGAGATCATACTACACCTCCTTTTCATCTTCAGGCCTGGCTAGGGGTCTTCTCCTGTACTTACCATGGGCAACATCATTCTGTTCTGCTCCATCCCCTTAGGCTTGATGGTTGTGGTTAAGAGTCTAACTACCAGTGAGCAAATGCATAGGACACAACGACATAGGCATGTAACTAAAATGGCAACAAACGTGGCTAAAAATATCATAATTGACTAAATAAATCCCTTCCACTGACCAAAGACTGACGTCATCCATTCCTCCAACTGATTATCCACTCCCGAGTATTCATGCATGGTACAAATCAAATCTGGAGGCAGTGGTGGACCCTTTAACGTAGTCCACTCCTCTACCTTCATAGTAAGTAAAACACACATTCTTTTCTACTGACCTTCCACCCCGTGGGGCTTGAATGGTCTGGGGGACGTCAGTCTTCAGCAGTTTACACAAAATAAAATAACTCCTATGATGGTGACACTAAATAAGCAAAGCACTAATAAATGAATTTTACTTTCTCTTAAAACCATCTTCACTGGTGCTCCTAAATCTTCCATGCACTCAGACTAGAACCTCTGTCTAAGGAGTTTACAACCTTCACCACCTTAACACTCAGTGTCTTCCATGCTGGATGATTCTCTGCGCTCTTCTTCCTCTTCTTACTTCAACCTCAGGGTTAGATTACCCTGAGGTCTTCTCCACAGACCAGGGGATTATTCTGCCCCTGTGGTTGAGATCTGGGATTCCTCTGACTCAGCTGAGTCAGGACTTTGGACCTGCTTAGTCAGATCCTTCTGAATTTCTGCCACACTCTTTCCGGGCTCCTCAGCCGCAACACACTGGCTCCAATGATACCACGTCTCTCCCTTGCCTTTCAGCCACACCGCATGGGAGGTCCTTTCCACCACCTCAAACGCTCCACCTTGGCTCCGACCACTTCATCTTCAGCACTTTCAGATGGACCCACCGAGCCTCGGGCAGTGTGCTTCCTTCCATGAGCCTCGTTCTCTCTCCAACCTGTTTAGTAAAGCTTGAGACAAGAGCTTTTAATTCATCAAATTGTGTACCACATTTTCCCACTCTAAGCTCCTTGTTCAATGCTTTAACACCTGCCCCGGGGCCTGGAAAGTGTCTCCCTGTCTGTAATGCCTCCACCCAAATCATCAAAGACCCCAGTCACCCATCACATGGACTCTTCACCCTCCTGCCCTCTGGGAGGCGCTACAGGAGCCTACGGACTAAGACCACCAGGTACCGGAACAGCTTCTTCCCTACAGCTGTATATTATTGCTAATATATATTTTTTGTAATATATCTATTATTGCCAAAGCACTTTCTGGATGGATGCAAACTGCATTTCGTTGCCTTGTACTTGTGACATGTGCAATGACAATAAAGTTGAATTCTATTCTATTCTATTCTTTCCCAAAGGTTCAGCAGCTAGTCTCCTCAGTCATTAAAAGAAGAGAGGATGATACGCAGTGATAAACATGGCATTGTTCCAACTTTTTACAGACATTTTGCTGCCATTACATCAAAATGACCTTAATTTTTCCTTTAAAAAAAAAGGGACACTTTCTCAAATACGTTTCCTTTATTAAACTCAATAAAATATGGATTTATGTTGTCTGCAAAACATAATTTTCTGTTTTTATTTACATTTTACACAGCATCCAAGCTTTTTGGAATTGGCGTTGTAGATTTCTTAAAATGTGTCAGTTATTACTTCAGGTTTGGTCTACAGGCACAGTGTAAAACTGCAGCGTGATGTCTGCTCCTTATATAATTTTATTTCGCAAACTGGAAAACTTGAACTCGGCATGAGTGAATCAGTAGAAAGTGGTTAGCGCTTCATCACCGTTTTGAAAGTAAAGTAAGCACAATCTGTGAGTCAGTCACTTTGGTGCCTGTATACCGTTTGGAGCAATATGCTCTGACCGCTCATTTTAATTATACGCTTGTAATTTATATTCATTCTCATCAGTCACAGTTTAGTTTTAGCCTAAGGGCCCTTCTTACAAAGCATGCAAGAAGCAGCAGTCCAACTACGAGGCAGTTATGGGCGAGGAGTCTTTTGTGGCTTTTTTTTTGTTTTTTTCCTCTCAGTGACTTCACTTTGTTGGTAAGTCTGCAAATTCTGTGGCTGCCTTTTCTTGGCACATCAGCTTGCAGGTCTCCAGAGGCAATACCACAGAGAAAACAAGCTCAGCCTGCAAGGCTCACTCGGCTGTGTCTTTTGCATGCTTCTATTTAATGTGAGCAGTGGAGCACAAAAACATGCCTATATGCAAACTGCTGAAACGCTGGGTTATTATCCAAACCCTATAAAACGTGAATGAATGAATGAATAAATCAATAAATAAATATATGGGAAAGGTGACGTACCTGCAGTGAAGAGGAATACTGCCACAGTGCGGTAGTGTTGTCTTTGCGTGCCCCTGCACAGGGAAATAAGGGCCACCAAAAATGCCACCAGAGTCGTGGCTGCACCGACACCTAGCAACACCAGCGTGGCGATCTGCCAGTCTGCAAGAACAGGACACATGCAGGTTAAAGAGGAGCGTCCTACTCATCAACAAAAGCTCGATTCACAGTTTAGCACGGCTGAATTGAACCGCTGTGTTGACAAACACAAAACAAGAGCTTATCCTGCAGAGAGAACTGAATGACGCAGAGAGCCATCAGGCCCGCATCAGGAATACAACAGTCAAGAACATAATTAGTCTCTCAAAAGTCCCCGTAACAGAATAGATGCAAAAATCCAAGGCTGAATCTCATGTTAATTGACGCTATTTAATCTTAGTTGTCCTGCTGGTTGGCTACATTTTGCCCTACTTTTCTAGCTTTTTATATTTTTGCATGTCAACAAACTACATTTTTAGTCCTAAGACAGTATCATGTGGCAACCTCTGGAATTCAAAAATCAGGCCTGTGCAGAAATGTCAAGAACTGCATACAAATTGAGACAAATCAACAGAGTCCCGTGTTCAAATTTTAAACTTTGCAAGAGAAATAAACCATATTTTTTTGCAATCTGGTTAAAAAAACAAAACAAAAAAACCATCTGGTTTTTAAAACCAATATACAGCTTTGTGACAATTCTCTGCGCCACTTATTTTCCTCAATGCTCGTTTAACTTGCATTAAGGCTTCAAAGTAGGAGTGTGGCAGGTAGATGCTAACACTGGTGGCTGTAACCTCCACCTGTCTGCAAACTCCAGTCAGTGAAATGCATGGTTAATTCCATTCAAGGCACATCCAAGATGTCTAAGCTCCAGTTTTGATGGGTGAAATTCTACTTTGTAATTTGTCTCTTTTTATGTCCAGTCATGTTACCGACCTGCTCCTAGTTAACTTATGTAGCTGCAAAATGTTCTTTTTTTTAGTACCACTTACTTTTTCAGCCTTTTGTTCCCCGTGCCCCAACTTTCTTGAGATGTGCTGTTGATGTATCCAACATATAATAGTAAAATGTCTCAGTTTAAACATTTGATATGTTTATTATGGTCTACTGCAAATAAAAATATGGGTTTCTGAGATCTGTAAATCATTACATTCTTTTTTATTTATATTTTACACAGGGTCCCAACTTTCTTGGAACTGAGTTTGTAATCAAAATTTTCCAAATCAGTGGATGACATCATGGTGGCTACATGGTGGTTTTATTTAGATTACAGTCTATGGTTATGTATTATGTATGTATATGTATTGTCTCCTTGGTCCTTGGAGGCTTTGGGTTATGAAACAGGAGTTTCTGATTGTGAATGCCAGCTTTTTTTACATTCTTGCAGCCACAGTGGCTTTTTTTAATGCCACATTTACTCAACATATTCCAAACAAACTGCTCCTGTTGGAAAAGTAAAACTAATCGCTTCCTGCATGTCACATTCTTTCCTGGAAAGACCTCCACAGCACCAGGCTTTTAAAAGTAGCATGTGGCCTTTTTTGAATGGAGCATAACTCTATTCAAGCAAAATATTGGTACAGAGACTGAAACCAGTAACACATTCAGGAGAAAATCTTTTATTTGTCTGCTCGACCTGGATTGCACATCCTCTCTTTGATGTCCCGCCCTACCTTAAACGACTTGGCTCGGAAAGAGAATTTGCATTTGGTTAACAAGCTCACAGTACAATTTTCGCTGGGTGTGTCTCTCCCTGAGCTTCTGGTTCATTTGTCACAATGATGGTAAAAAGCTACGGTGACAGATTTTTCTATCAGAAACTGACACTGTAGATGAAATGCAAGAACCTTTGTACGAGTGTGAGAACCTTTGTACGTGCCTAATTGGTCCTTCGCCGCTGGGTGAACTGCACTTTTAACATCAACACACCCATCCGCTCTTGTTTTAATGAGCTCTGCAGACACTCAAAGCAACAAACCCACCTCCTATTCACCCCAACACATTCCACAATATTAAAGAGAGGTCAATCACACCAAGGGTGCATGAGCAAAGTCCTGTGAAAAATGATCAACAGCTAAAAATGTAAATATTTTAAATGTTTAAGCCACAAAATGAGGAAACTATTAAATGGAATGGTCTGATTTTATCCTCGAAGTCTTCATTTATTTATTTAAATAGTAACAGTGAGCGAATGTGCGTTTAATAAAGATGAAAGCTCCAGCTAATAGCCTTACTGTACAGGACAAAAGTCAACTGTTCCGAAATCTAGTACATTTAATGCGGATTTGCTTCCCTGGGGGGGAAAGGATGGGGGTCGGGGGACGTGGCTTTTCTGCCTGACAAAAGGCGACTTAGGGGGTCCCGGCTTGGTGAGGTCGATGAAGGGGAAGATGCTGAATGTGTCTCTTCAAATCCACTAAAAGCCTTCTGCTTGCTGGGATGGGTTAACTCTTTGTGTGCCAGAGGGATTATGCATAGCTTTCTATGCATATATACACTCTACCTAAGCACAGAGTTAAAACATTAGAGTTAAAGCATTAGAAAACAATGAGCACAAGTCCTTTGTTAAATAATTATCATCCAGCTGTCACAAAAATCAACAGTTAAAGCTCAGTCAGGTGTGGCTTGCTCGCTGAGCTGAGCATCACTGTGAGGCTGTCACGGCGAAACCACGTCACCGATCTGGTATGAAGAGAGGAAATTTATCAGCAGCACGAGAAGTCTGAATGCCTCATCTACTTACCAGCAGCCAACTAAAACAAACTCTGCCCAGGGGATGGTGGTCAGAGCTTCTAGTCAGACTGTTTGCGCAGTCCAGTATTCTCTTTGTTCATTTCAAAACAGGGTATCTCGAAATCGCCCAAACTTGTGCGCTATGACATAATTACTAACACCACATCACTAAAACCACCCTTCAGATCGAAAATGTGTTTATAGGATCAATCTGAGCTGTAAACAACAAAAAACTTGTTCTTGGGTTTTCAACCTCTTCAACAAACAAAACAGCATCCGGGCTCCAAGAGCAACAGCGCACTGTTAAACAAACCAAACACACTGCTCCTACCAGATGTGAGGGTGGAGAAGCAGCTCCACTGGGGCTCGTCCGTGGGATGCCGAGCCACGGACTGGGAGCATGACTCCCACAGAGACAGGGAGAAATGCTCCGCGGTGACCCAGGCTGGACTGAGCAAAGCCACCACGTCCAGACACAGCGCCAGGAAGACGCACAGCAGAGCGATGAGCTTGAAGGGTCGGAACACGTACACTTCGTTCACAGACATCTTCTCCTCACAGGGTACACGGCAGCACGTCGGTCACAGTTACTAAACTCGCTGGAGGTCTGCGTGCTTCCTCTCCCACCATAGCCCTCACTACTCCACGCGTGTCCAGCTGGAACAGTTTAACAGGAGACATCCGGTTGCATCAGCTTTTCAAAATAATCCATCTTATGGGTTTATATTATATTATATTATATTATATTATATTATATTATATTATATTATATTATATTATATTATATTATATTATATTATATTATATTATATTGGCAGTATTTTTGGTATGGTGATAACATTACATTATTATTTTCAGGTTACATTTTTCTTAGTATAAATTAGGGGTGTCAAACATTAGGCCAAGGGCCCAGAATCGGCATAAAACTCCGGATTGGACCACCGCAGTTTTACCTATATTTTCATATGTTTTAAATATAAAAACATATAATAAAGACACCGCCAACTCACATCTCTGTGAATTAGTTTTACTGGTGTGGCCCATGTGAGATCAAAGTGAGCTGTATGGACTCAATCTTAAACGAGTTTGGCATCCCTGGTGTAAATGCTCCCAAAGAAAAAAGAAAAAAAAGGCTGCAGTTTAAAGTGGAAACCATTTATTTATTTGTCTTTTTAGCTCTGATTAAAGATTCAGTTTGTCACATGTTGCATCACAGTCATAAACAAAAGCAAAACCGATGTGCCTTTAAACAGAATTAAAGTCAGCAGTGAAAGATTCCTTAATCCTAATCCTTCAAATGATATGAGATGGTCAATTGGAGAAGTTATATCTGGAGAAACCTCCTTAAAGGACTATGAAAAAATAAAATAAAATAAAACCTCTTTATAAACAGAAACACAAAGAGAATACCACATCTAACTGCTATTTTCACACTGTAAGTACGTGGACTCAGTATATAAATCCTGAAGAATCCCTCCTCAGATACACAAGTGTCAGTGTCTGTGCTTTTATTTTGAAATGCAAGTCATAGTATTCAGACTTGTTTTGGATCTTTGGGGATTGGTTTGTTGTCAGGCGCCCAACAAGTCTGTAAAAATAAAGAAATTCTAAGAAGCAATGGTTGAAAAAAGTATTTTCTTCTGTGTACACAACAGAGGGATTTAGATGCTGAAAAACACATTTTACATATTATACATATTATACAGCAAGACAGAAGAAACGACATTATTAAAGCTCAGCTAAACTCAGTGAACAAAATAGCATAAAGTAGGTTTGTGTATAGAGTGACTAAACAGACTAAACAGTAACATAATGACACCTTCAAAGGGGCAGAGAGATTCTGATAAACATGCAAAGATTTCCTCCGTCTGAGTTTAGACAATATTTAGGATTTAAAATAGATTTTTTTTTAAATTTTATAAATGTTTGTGTAAATCTGCATTAGCTTTCGTGAATGGAAAGTACCTCAGATCACATTGTGAGCTGCCCCTTTTGGCATCGCCCATAAACCAAAGCAAATGTTGTAATGTTGTAATAATCCAGCAGATGGCACACATGCGACATTCTCCAGAAAAACTATTTCTGTTCTCACTACTTTCATACACTTTGTGTTCTTGATTTAAGAAAGACCAACAGAGGGATTTTTATGCACAGGCTGACCACAGAAATCCTGTGCTTGTTGGAAATTGTTGTGACAGTGCAACAGAGGAACTGACTGTCAGCTTCTTGGTATTTTCTGTTAATCCTGATTTGGCCTCTTCTAACAGTCAGTGTGTAGGCTGAGCTCTCTGATATTTTTTTAACCTCTTTTGTAAAACAATCCCTCGATGATCCATGTCTAAATGCATACGTTGTATATCGTCCATAAACAGCTGCAGATTAAAAAAAAAAAAAATCACACTTAATAAATCCTTAAATTAAATGACAAGGGTAAAATGAGACCGGATTTAGCTACAGTATTAGAGAGGACCAAAACTGCCACAGTCACAAATAAACAAAGAAACTAATGCAACGCAATACAAAAATAAGTACACATTTAAACAATAAAAAATATCAGTGTGTGTTTGGTTTGATAAATTAATGCCTGTATTTATTTTTGATATTATCTTTGATGCATTTAAGGGAATATTGTTTTACTGAGGCATTTATTTTCTCTGAAAGAAGCAGACTGCTCCTCTATGCAGTATGATCCTGTTGAGGTTCTTCTTCAGTCCATATGCCTTGTGAAATATTTCCATCTTCTGGTGAACTGCATAACTGCAGGGTATGAACTCCAAGGCGAGGCCGTGCTTGCAGGAAGTTTTTCCAGAATTAATGAGTTGAATAGTTCCAAAAGTTTGTCTAAAGATGGAAGTAAGACAATGGAAGTGAGAGTGTTTCCACATATTGCCACTGTTACAGTGCTGGAGCAGGGGGCAATTATTCCAACAACTGCTTCCACTGTCACACCAACAAGGACAAGAGATGCTCACTATCCTTACATGGTGCAGATAGCAAGTTAAAGTGACCAATTTACTACTTGATTCAACAAAAACTGCAAGAAAGATAAAAGGAAAAGGAGTAGATATGATTGAATTTTGTCTGACCTTCTTTACACAGTTTTGGTTGAGCGAATTATTGACCAAAAAAAACTGTCATACAACTGCCTCACATGATAACAGCAGTGGTAAACCAGCTGTTTTGACCTACTTTGGCAGAATATACTTCCATTTTCTCTTTCTTTTTTCCCCCTTGAATGTGACCTGCTCCATGAGGTTTTTAAAAATTGTTTTTCTTGCAGCACTGATTACATTTGCGTATATCTATTATTATGATTATTATTATCATTGTTTTGGTTCTTAACAGTTTTGCCACTTCAAGAAATGCATTACACACTTTCAACATCCAAGCCTGATTATTTATGTTGTACAAAAGACATAATGGATGTATAAATATTTTAAGTACATGATTTTTTTTTCTCTAACTAAAGTTGCCCTGTGTAAAGTACAAACAAAATGGAGTACTTTGAATTACACCTCTGCTGCCTTCCTGCCCATTTGGGTTTAATTCTACCCCTATCATTTGTTGCCTGGATTACAGGTTTTCAGTGTATCTGACATAATGAGAGTTTCAGACTAATGCCACCCTTCACAGTCCTAATGGCACTGCCAAGCTGCCAGCAGGGCATCTGAGTAGGGGGGATCTAGTATTAGGCATATCCATGGACAGAGCGTTGCTCGTTTCCTTTAAACGCCCCTCCTCCCCGACTGAACAGGCAGAGTGCTCTGTCATCCTCCTCCAAAAGCCCCTCATTAGAAAATCTGCCGAGCAGACAAAGCTACTTGAGACAGCACAATGGTGACTCCCCACATGGTGATTTAAATGAGCATAAAGGGAATCCAGGTCATGCATTGCTTTTTTGGATCCTCTCTCCCTAATTGTAACTTGTCCACCCAGCCACCCACCTATAAAAGAAAAATGTCTGTTTGGTCTAAATCACATTTTAAAACCTTTAAGTAATATTATTTACACTCCCACAACACGGGTGCACATCACATGGCTGTTCAACACATTTTCTCAACGATAAAAATGCGCAAATCTAATAAATAATGTTAAAATAAAATGAAAAATAGAAAAGGGGCAGACAGAGCATGGACAAAAGAACACCCATGTCTCATTCAGCATGCTATAATTTATAGTAATAACAATGCTAAAAGTAACTTTGTGTCTTTGAAAAAAAAAAACTTCTTTAACTGTTTGTCCCATGATGTCATCCTGTATTGCTCATCATCGTCTTCCTGGAGTGGCTGCAGCTGATTAGGCTCAGAATAAGCCTCTCAGAGTTTTGCTGGGTATGAATAAGCTTCTATGGTAACTGACGAGGTCTCGTTTAATGATGCTGCCATTACTAAAAAAGCCCGTCCTGCTCATCTCTTTACCGTAACACCACCATTAAATCATCAGGAGTCCTGCTGGAGTCAGACTGTGAAAGCAGATGTGTATAAATTACTTCACTTTAAATCATCACGGGTCAGGGATTTTAACTCTGATATAGTCATTAGTTTATTCCTTTATTTTGTAGAGGATTTTCATCATGTTTGATTAAAATAATGCAGCAAAAATGGGATGAAGCAAAAAAAAAAAAAAAAAAAAAAAAAATAAAAATCAAAAAAAAAAAAAAAAAAAAAAAAAAAAAAAAAAAGGCTCAAATCTGAGGTACAACTAATTCTCTAAGGATGAGCTCTAAACCGTGGTAAGCTCCTAACAATCAGCATCATACCAAAAGGCATCACAGAGCTCTGATGTGGCAACAAGGACTTAGATAACAGAGCTGTTTGGATGACAAACAGTCAGCTGACACCATAGCAGGGAGTCCTGTTAAATGGCCTCCTCTTGAGGCACCATGAACTCAACTGACCCCTACAGACAGAAGATAGTCAAATGTTGATAATTAGAACTTTTCCCCATTTTTAAAAAAACGCATACCAGGTGTGAATATGACCAATATATACATAAATACCCTAGAATTCTATGTAATTTCAAAATAAAATGACAGCGTAGACAGATACACATACTAACATGGGAGTTGTTAATAAGCAGCAGGCTGCAGGAGCCCTTTGGTTTCACCATGCCTATTAACTGTGACACAATGGCAGACAAGTAGGATGTAAGAAAAAACAATGCAGGTGTGTTAAAAAAAAAAAAAAAAAAAAAAAAATTCTTGGAAAA
>VUQG01044665.1:89764-106372 GCA_015106755.1 Etia nguti | reverse complement strand
TAAGAAAGGCTAGATGATGGAGAGCCTAATGAAGGATTGGCTCAGAGAGTGCTACGCCAAGCGACCAGGGGGATTTTTTTCACAGAAAAAAAGCATTGCTCGTTATGGACAGCATGAGGGCCCATATAACAGATTCAGTGAAAGCTGCCATCAAGAGTACAAACTCAATTCCAACTGTGATTCCTGGGGGCACCACTAAGTATTTGCAGCCACTGGACATCAGCGTGAACCGGGCATTTAAAGTGGCACTGAGTGGGAGGCTTGGATGACGAGCGGCGAGAAATCATTTACCAAAACAGGCCGCATGCGAAGAGCATCTTTAACTCAAGTCTGCCAGTAGATCCTAAATGCGTGGAGCCGTGTCAAAACATCCACCATCACCAACTGGTTTCGAAAGGCTGGACTGCTGCGTGATGAAGAGGACCACGTGCGCTCAAGTGAGAGAAACCATTAAGAGACTGAAGTGAGTGACGAGATCCTGAGGCTGTTCAATTCAGACACTGAAGAAGAAGACTTTGATGGTTTTAGTGCGCAGGAGGAAGATGAACAAGGCGATTAATGACTTTTCCTGCTAGGCTGCAGTATATATACGTATATATTTTTACCGGTTGTTAAGAGATATTGGAATGTTGTTCGTGCACTGTTCAGTAAAAAAGCATAAGCAACATAATTTGTGTGTTACCGATACGTACGTATACTTAAAGGTAACCGTGTTACAGGCGCTGTTCGAAAAGAAAAAAAAAAAAGCATTTCCAATATGTATTTGTTTATGTTACCATATGGATTAAATTAAAAGTTAAAAATCCTCACGTGTAATATCTTTCTTTGTAAGTGTCATATTACAACGTGAAACACATGCGGCTTAAAATCCGGTGCGGCCTGTACACGTACAAAATTGATTTTCTTTCTAAAGCATGCGGCTTTTAATCAGGTGCGCTCTGTAGTCCGGAATTTACGGTATTTGAAGAGGAAGCATGAAGAAGCAAACACGATGAGGGAACATGACAGATTTATTGGGGACGTTTTCATTTACAGATCATAAAAACAAACACATCAGCAGGTTCCAGTCAAACATCGTTTTAACTGCGACGAGTTCACATTAATCTTTTACAATATAAACTAAAGAAGAAGAAGACACCAGATGACCGATTTTTCATTTTCACGTTAGTATCCTCCTCTGTACCCCCCTCCGCCCCCTCCTCTGTATCCTCCACCTCCTCCATAACCGCTGCCTCCTCCTCTATAACCACCTCCACCTCCGCCTCCTCTATAACCACCCCCTCCACCACCATAACCGCCACCTCCCCTGTAACCACCTCCTCGGTATCCTCCTCCTCCTCCATATCCTCCACCACCTCCTCTGTACCCCCCTCCTCCTCCATATCCTCCTCTATAACCTCCTCCGCCTCCATACCCTCCCCTGTAGCCTCCTCCTCCTTGGTAACCTCTGCCACCGCCGCCTCCTCCTCCTCCATCAAAACGCGGCATCTTCGGAGGTCGTGGACCGTCTCCCATCCTGCACACACACACAAACAGAGGAGATGAGGAGATGTTCGATGGTCTAAAGTTTGTTTGCGGAGGCATCAGAAGGCGACTTGAGTAATAACAGGATGAAGCAGAGACCCAAAGGAGATCAAAACATCAAAGTTTCATCATAGAGGGACAAAAATCTGCGATTTAACGCTGAAAGGATGAACTAAAACATTCCTCTGAAACACTTCATTCATCTGGAAAAAGGAAACAGGCAGGCTGGGTTTCCTGTCTGAGGACATTCGTTACCTCTGGTTGTTGGCCATCATGTTGAGCCCGGCCGACGACGGTTTGGAGACGTGTCTGATGACGTTCAGGAGCCGCTCGTTGGTTTGGTCCATCTGTCTGATGTACTCCGGGTCTTTGGTCACCTCCACCACCACCGCCTCCAGGGCGGCCCGCAGAGCCAGGATGCTCCCCGCCACCTCGTGAGGAATCTTCAGTTTGATCCTGTCAACATTAAAGTGAAAGGTCACTGAGAGGAAAGCGAATCACAGTGCTTCAGAGGAAACAGGAAGTGAGTGAGAGTGCTGACGAGTTGCAGGTCAGTCAGTCTCTCACCAGTCGTCGAGCTCCACGATCTCTCCGTTAGAGGTCACCTTCTTGCAGGCGAACAGCAGTAGCTGCAGAGGACTGACCAGAGTCATCCCTTTAGCCGAGATCGCTCTGGTTCGGATCTGAAAACAGCAAACACAACGTTCAGAAACGTCCCCACCTGATAGAAATGTTGGCTGTGATGCTTTGAGGGCCGTTACTTCATCTAAATATTTTTTTACTGAGAAAACCTACAGAAAAAAACCCCACCTGTTGTTAATTTACACAAAAGTAATAATATTCACATTAAAGGGTGAACTTGGCAATTTTGGGTTTCACCTTCTCGCCGAAGACAAAGAATGGCGACGGGTAGATCATGTCGTGGCTGCTGAAGGGACAGTTGACGGAGGATTTGTGGATGAGGGCGTTGCGCCCCTCGGTGGTCAGGATCTTCCTCTTCTCTTTGTGGTAGCAGACGTTGGGGTATGAGCCGAAGGTGAGCAGAGAAACCACCACGTCCAGGTTGTTGTCCGGCCCCACCGTGTTGAACATCTGCGTCATGAGACACTCTGAGGGAAACGAAAGTGCAGTTGAGCTCCCAGCCGGTTCAGTCAGCTTTGTGTGTCAGGATGGTGCGTTTGGGTACCTTCAGGAAATCCAGAGTTCACCAGGATCTCCTTCAGCTGGACTTTGGCCTCCCAGGTCATCCTCAGAGTTGACATGTTGAGACGTTTGTGGTCACAGAAGCGGCTCTCCGCCTCCTCTCCGTTAATCCTGAGCAGGAACGTGACAACAAAGTGATCACTAACGAGACGCCACAGCTGCCGTCCAATCGTTTCAGGGAGAAAACGACACCTCCTGTCACTGGTGTTTCTCGTGTTACAGAGGTCTATTATAACTTTACCGCTCTATATATAAAGTTTACCATTTTTATGATTAAGCTATTCATTTGTAAGAGGCACGCGGCACAGACCTGACGTCGTCCCAGGCCTGGAACACAGACAGCAGCGCCACGTGATCCGAGAAGCGACTGCCAGCAAAGTTTCTGTGCACGAAGCCAAGACGCTTCCCCTCGCTGATGAAAGGCTCTGGGAAACAGGAGGCGGCCGAGATGGTGCACATCGCATCGCCGACGCTGGAGGGAGACACGAAAATGAGAATTTAATTTAAAGACGGGATGCTGAGAGAATCAGTAGATCAGCACAGAGACAAGAAACTGACTGGAAGATGCAGCCCATGATCATCATCTTCCCCAGACGAGGTTCGATGGGCAGCCGAGCCAGAATCCGCCCCAGAGGGGTCAGCTCGTCGTTGGAGTCCAGAGCGTCCAGCTCTGCAACAAACACAGAAATTACATGAAAATAGTTCATGTGGAAACTGACGGCCAAAAAAAAGGATCTCCAAAATAAAACATGCAATATGAATTTTATAAAGTAAAGCACAGATCAAGAATCAGGCCAAAAGGTTAGAGAAACCGAACAAAGGGCATAAAAACAGGCCCACAGCAGTGCTGTTAATTTAAAATCAATAAATCAGTCAGATGGAGCGTCAGATCTGTGAGAGGACAAACCAAGACAGACAGAACTAAGTTTCCAGCAGCCCTGATAGTCCATTTCCCTTCCAAGAACTCGACACCGATCACATCAGGCCTTTTGTACCTTTCAGAGTATGTTCAGCCTCGATGACGGCGTCCAGCGGCGGTGGCTCGATAGCCTTAGACAGGAAGTGGCCGATGCCTCCGAGTCTCAGCAGTTTGATGCTCAGGGCAATTTCATGCAGCGGAGTTCTGAAGATCTCTGGAGTCATGTGAGTCTCCAACCTGCAGAGCCACACAGACACACCTGTTAACACCCAAACGCTGCAGCCCGCAGCCAGCGGTGTGCCGGGGGGATTAACGCGTCTTACTTGTCGAAGCGAGCACGGCTGCAGAGGTGGAAGCAGAACCCCGGTCGGACTCTGCCGGCTCGGCCTTTCCTCTGCTCCAGGTTGGTCTTGGAGGCCCAGACGGTGGCGTAGTTGGTCATATTGTTGTGGGAGGTGAACAGCTTCACTTTCTGCCTGTTAGCACAGCAAACAGTGTGACCTTTAACCTCTAACCCGCTCAGACGCTGACCTCAGGAAGAGAAACTACACCTGTAAGCGCTGACAGTCCGCAGTGGTCGGACACTTACTTGCAGGAGTCGATGACGTAGACGACATCATTGATGGTGATGCTCGTCTCGGCGATGTTGGTGGACAGGATCACCTGAAACGTCAGCCTGTGGTTCAGTGATGCTCAGTGCATGTAGCACATATCAGATACACTGATGCACTTCATCTTATCCACGTCGGTCATTTTGAAACGGTTTGGATTCCACAAATTAAATTTAGAACAAAGTTATTAGTCTTTTTACGTCACTGACCTTTCTGATGTCATCAGGAACTGGTTCAAACACCCTCCTCTGCTCCTCTCGAGGTATCTGAGAATGAAGCGGCAGGATTCTGTACCGGGTACTTCCTGAAAGGCACAGCATACCAGATTTTTTACAGTGCTCTCACACGATGAGCAACAAAGCTACACAACACCAGCTAAAAACCAAGATCCAAGAAGTCTTTGCTGCTTTCCACTGCAGGACCGAGAGTGTCAGGGGGAGTGTTTCGGTCAACAGTCCCCACAACAGTGACTCTCCATTTTAGACGTTGTTGGTATCATGTGGTATGACGCGTACCGAAGTGTGGGTTGGTCTCCAGGTGTCTCTGCATGGAGTAGATGAGGTTCCAGCCAGGGAGGAAGATGAGCACGGCGCCGGCCACCTGCAGCGTCTCGATGTACTTTAGAAGCGCCTCCACCAGCTCGAAGGACGTTTCCTTCTCATTGATCTGAGCCATCGAATGCTTCGTCTCCGGCGTATACTCCGGCCCGCAGATCACATTACAGTTAGTCTGGGGAGAAACGTTTTAAAATCCCTCATAATTCTGATGTTTGTCACAGTGCAGAAGAATTTTAAAAAATTTTCTCACATCGTCGTCTCCTCCCTCCTCGTCTTTGTCTTTCTTCTTTCGGTCCATCGGTGGAGGCACAAACTTTGTCATCTGGATGCAGTCCTCCAGGAAATACTCTGAAAACAAAGAAGAGGTTTTTTTTTTTTCTTCAAACAGCCATTATTCTGCTGATATAACAATAACTGTTTATTACACTGATTATTGGCAGATTTTGTATCCACTTAAAACAGTTTAGGGCAGGGCTGTCCAACTCCAGGCCTCGAGGGCCGGTGTCCTGCAGGTTTTAGATGTGTCCTTGATCCAACAAAGCTGAATTAAATGGCTAAATGACCTCCTCAACATGTCTTGAAGTTTTCCAGAGGCCTGGTCTTATCATTTGATTCAGGTGTGTTGACCCAGGGTGAGAACTAAAACCTGCAGGATGCACCATGCTCACCATTACACCCAAACCGCCTGGCTAACGGGTTGCCAAACACACTTGTATACTTTTATGTAATATAAACTGATGAAAAACAGTCATAAAAGTCCACAAACAATCATAATTTTAATGTTTCCACGCACAGGTGAGGCCGGTGAGTCGGCGGTACCTTGGACAGGGAAGGTGCGTCCAAACACCTCAATGACGGGGCAGCTGAAGAAGTACTCTCTGAACATGGTGGTGTCGATGGTGGCCGACATGAGGATGATACGCACGTCTGGGTAGGCCTGGACCACGTCTCTGAGGACCACCATGAGGAAGTCCGTCTGCACGGACACACAGAGGGTCAGACACACGGACAGAAGCCCCCGGGGTGTTTTTGGCTCAGTGAGGCCCTAAAATCAGCGAACAAACAAACTCACGTTGATGTCTCTCTCGTGGATCTCATCAACGATGACGTGACTGATGCCTCTGATTCCTGCTTCCAGCTTCCGCAGCAAAACACCTGAAACACAAAAAACACTCAGATCTACACAGCCGAACCGCCAAATCTCTTTCCTCGCCCAACCAGGTAACCACAGCTTCGCTGCTTTGTTACTGAGGCAGCAGCACAGTTTGTACACAGTGGTTTCCATACCGACGGTGCAGAAGAGGACGCTGGCGTGGGGTCGAGGGAGGACGGACTCAAATCGGACGCTGTAGCCGCAGCTTTTCCCAAGATCCTCTGCTCTCTCAAAGGCGACCCTCTCAGCCACGGACACGGCGCTGATCCGTCTGGGCTGCGAAGAAGAAGAAAGTCAGGGCTGCTGTGCGGACCGGCAGGTTTACAGAGCACACCGAGCTCAAACACGGATCAGACTTCAAACTGGAATGAAGTGAGCTTAAAGCCGTTTAATGTTTGTTGGATCATCTATAAAGAAAACAGGTTGTAAGCTCTCAGGTAAACGAGGCAGGTGAAAGGACGCCTCGACGTTACCTGGGTGACCACGATGTTGCAGTCCGATGCTCGGCCTCCCTTGATGAAGCGGTCCAGGATGTACTGAGGAACCTGAGTGGTTTTACCGCAGCCCGTTGCTCCTCTGATGATGACCACAGGGCTTTTGTCGATGGCCGCCATGATCTCCTCCTCAAACTGTTTGACGGGCAGCTGCTCGCGCTCCATCAGGATCTGAACGACAGTGTTGTTTAAGTCTCACACCTCACCTTAATCAACAAAGGCGTAAAGGTAAAGGAACCAGACTGACCTTCTGCAGGTTTTCATCATGCTCCAGCTGGTACTTCAGCTCGTCATGCAGGTCGCCGCTGATCTGCTCCGGAGTGCACTGCAGGGGTTGAAACGGGGTCTTTACGGAAAGCTTTGATCACGACTCGCTCCGATTTAGAAATCAGTAAAGTTTTGTCAGGAAAAAAAAAGCACAGAGGGAAGAGCTGCACAACTCTGGTGACTGTAAGACACCAAGTGTCTGCACAACCTGTGGAACTCCTTCATCTGTCAAATTAATAACATGATTTCTGAATAGCTGCCAATAAAGATCAACGAGCCAGAAACTGATCCTAGTTTGAGTTTTCAGGGTTCGTGAGACTCACGTAGGCCAGCGGCCCCTCGTCGATGTTGCTGCTGGTCCAGGGGTTCCAGTTGACCTGAGGAGGCGACCAGGGGACGACTCCGGCTCCGGTCTGCCGCTGTGACGGCTCGAAGTACGCCAGCTTCCCCTGAACCAGAGACACCGGGCTGCTGGGGTCTGCAGGCTGGAACATAAAAAACCTTCAGGTTACTGAATCGGATGTAAACACTCCGTTTATTTTAACGATGACAGTTTGCTTTAAAGAGAATCCATCACATCTGCAGACCGGTGCACTGAAGAGTGTTTCACTGGTTTCATGCATATGTCCACGAACATCAGCACGACAGACTTCAGATTCATCACACCACTGCTTTATTTATTTACTACGCGTTGCCTTTGAAGAGCAGGTTTGATTGACAGACAACGTTTTCGTGCGACTCACCGGTGGGGGAACGCTGACTCCGAGCTCCTGGACCACACAGGCCAGCTGCTGCTGTAGGTCTGGAGACACGTTGACCTCAAACGCCTCCAACTGTGCAAAAACCACAAAATCCTGTTTTAAAAATGAGCCACGTGATGTGTTGGTCAGTGTCTGACTGTTTTTAAACGTACAGTTTCTCCCTCCTTCTTCTTGGTGACCCCGGAGTACGCCTCGATGACTCCCAGGTGATACAGCTGTCGGACCAGAGACAGAGCGCACGACTGAGCCGCCAGCTTCTTGTTGGAGCCGTGCTCTCGAGCCGTGATCCCTGCAGAGCAAACCCAGTGACATTTGACTCACATGAACAACAGACAAAGAAAACTAAAGCGACTCGTGTTTCATGATTTGTGCTCAGGTCATTTTTCTGAACACATTTATCACAATTTCTATAACTTTTCCATCTCCAGTGTTAATCTGACCTCCGAGAACAGATTTGTAAAAATCAAATTCTTCTCGGGCACGCTCGCACAGAGTCCGGTGTGGTTACCATTTTGGTTTTTAGCTCTCTCTCGACGTCCTGTTCTGACCTCTTTCACTGCTGATCGTCTAAAACAACTTCAGCATTTAATAGGAAATGTTCTGGAGTCTTACTTCTGCCGAGCTGCTTCACAAAAAGCTGCATCTCTGCTATGAAGCTCCTGCAGACACAAAGACAAAAGTCATGGCTTCACTCCTTGTTTCTAGAACAAAAGCATCAAACTGCACGCAGACTTAGGAGCTGAACTCACCTGCTGCGCTCTCAGGAGGAAGCCTGCATGTTTTTCTGCCAGACTTTGGGATTTTTAAACACCAATCAACAGCTTTGACTCTCCTGGCTGCGCTCTGCCCTGCGGTGAACAGCGACACCAGAAATCACAACCAGACTCCACCAAGCCCTGAGCTGCACCCATGGGACAGCTTTAGTGCACCTAAACGCTGTCCCATGTCTTCCTTTGGTGTGGTTGTGAGTTCTGGCGTCACCTCTGTGTTCTTTGATGGAGCAGAAAACTCACTCCAGCCTCTTAAATTAACCCCCTGCCCGTTTCACAAGCTGACATTTAGCTCTTATCACAGCTAAATTTTTCACATTACAACGATTCATCAACTGGATCAGTTCAAACCAGTCTGGGTTTGTCGGGCTTAGGTTCTAGTTATTCTTGTTTAAGCGTGAGTTAGCTGGTGTCTGCGCTCGGTTCGAACAGTGAGAGCTCTCTGGTGTAGCCGACACACTCTGGAGGTCTCTGGGTTTACAGCAAGTCCAGCAGAAAAACATACAGGAACGTCCTGAACATCAACCACCAACCAACGCACGTCAGCTCTGCAGTGCGACACACACCAGCTGGGTCGTATTTAGGCTACTGTCACACATTTATGTGCATGAAGACAAATAAGACGTGTTTACAAGCGTCTGGAGAATAAAACAGCTGGAAATACGACGATGGCTAAGTTGAAACCCAGCTGGTGCGTGTTGTCTTTAAGAGAATATAACCTCTAAGAATTTCATTCAACGAGGAAAATAAAAGGAGAACTGAGAAGGCAGCAGAAAATAAAGAGAAAGATGTAAAAAGATCAAAAGGAAGCAGGAGATGAAGAAAAAGAAAAAAACAGAAAGACAGGAAACAGCAGGAGAAGAAGGGATAGGACATAAAATCAACTGAACACACGTCCTGTAAAACCCTCGCGCTGCTCTTTGGAGGAAATTATTTTAGAATAATCAGGAATTCCAAGTCTCGTTTTATATAAAGTTGGAATATATTTTTACAAAGAGTATGATGGAAAATCTGAGAGTTACCACCCGGCACAGCGCTCGCTCACCGGCCGAAGCTTCGATTATTTGTGCCGAAGCCTGGTCCGACCGCGCTGATCAACACTTTCACAAAGAGACGTTTAAAAGTAAAAATGAACTTCAAACTACATCACCCATTTTCAAACACCACTCAGCAGGTAACGCCTCCGGCACATGAAAACGTCATGTTTATAGTAACTTTGATGAAACAGCTTAAATCCTCAAACGTCTCCTGCACATGCACAAAGTTACACAACAGCTCAGTCCAGAGATGCCACCATCTCTGACTCCTCCCACAATGCTGAAGAAGAAGTCGTCCATTCGTCGATCTTTACTAAGAAAACAACTAAAGCTGTTGTGAAAGCTTTGCTGTGGCTCAAGGCAAAAACATGATTAGTTTGTGTTTCCCAGTTTGGTTGCTGAGCGGCTCTTTGGGGACAGGCCTGGGTCAATCTTTGCCATTATCGTATTTTCCAATGGATTTGATACATTTATGTAGAATATCTCTAAAATAAGCAGCGCTTGCTCTGTAGTGTCAGTACAATCAGAAATTTAATGTCTGAACATGCAGAATAAAACAGGTCTGTGGCTGAAGGCCGGCAGTGAACTCCAAACCAAATCCAAACTGAAGGGAAACAAAAGAAAAACACTTCCAACAGAGATTCAATCAATTCACTGAAAGTGGAGAAATCCAATCCTTTGCTGCTCTGTTGCTTTTAAAAAATACTTCTGATGAACATTTTTCTTCAGCTAAAGAGAATCATCAAGCAGCCGAAGCTCATTAAAATCACAGTCACGCCGTCAGTGTTTGTTTTGGCTCTAGCTGTGACCCCTCAGACTGGATCTGGTTTAGAATTTCCAGCCAGTCTAAAAAACCTCTGAGATTCCAGACCTGTTGTGGTCCGGTCCCACTTGGCTGTATTTATACTCAGCACTGGTTTTCTCCTTCTGGAAGAACTGGTTCAAACGGGCCTTGGCGTTCTCCAGAGTCCAGTTTCCGTGAAGGTTAGCGTTCAGATCCACTTCCTCCGACTCCAGAGTCTGCAAACAAAAACACAGGCGGGAGTTTGTTTAGCGAGGGAGAGAAATCTAACCTGAAAAAGAAAAAAAAAAGGGAACTTATTCTGGTTCTATTGATGGTATCTGCCTATTATTAATGGCCAAAGTTTAAAAAAAAAAAAAAAGAAACGTATTCCCCGAGTGCCAGTTTTCTTCATGAAAGCCGTGTCCTCGGAGTGAAAGAGCAGTTCCTGTAGTGTAAACTTGGCTGGTTGTTCCATGTTTAGTAAATCTGTTCAAGGTTCTGGTTCAGATTTGAGCTTTAGGGGGACGACTATTTTACAGGAACTTAGGAGCACCTTACTTCCTGTTAACGCTTACGAGAAGCTTAATGTTACTGTAATTTGGAATTGTCCTGTACCGCCTGGGCTTCCTGTTCGTCTCTCTTGGCGTAATACTCCTTGAGGTTGGCTCCTCGGTCCCACTGAGCTCCTCCGTCACTTCCTCCTCTGCCCCAACCCAAGTTTCCTCCTCCTGCGTAACCCAGTCCGGTCACTCCTGGAACCGGTCCACTGACGCTGCCGTCCTCTGAGAACAATAAAGAAAGAGAAGCAGAAAGAAGCCGGCTGAATATCTGAACCCGTTTAATCCGACTCGCCTCACCACACTAAAGTAAGAACTTGTGATGCTTGGAGTCGTTAAAGCCACGATGCTAGTGTTACCTTGCTCAGCTTTCACTACCAGGTGAGGTGGTAGAGGACCGCTAGAAGGGAGGTTTCCAAAGCCGGCATCTCCAGCTGCATCAGGTTGATCTGCGATGGGAGCGCTCACCTGATGGCAGAAAACATACTTATTTAAAAAAGACAAAGTGAGAGAAAAGATCAGTTTTATCTCTACAGAAAAAAAAGGAGGAGGAAAAACAGGAACAGCTTCCTGACCCCGATGGCCGGGACCTCTGCTGCGTTCATCTCTCCGATTCGGACCAGATAGTTGACAAAGTCGCGAGCGGCGTTGGTCTGCGCGTCCTTCTTATTAGTGGAGTTTCCCATTCCAATGTAGTTGAAGCCATCGACTCGGACCTGCAGGGAGAAGGGTGTAAGGTTGTAAGTTAGCAAAAACCTCACAGAGTTAAACCCTCTAAGGTCAGACTGAACGCTCACCTCACACATAAACTTCTGCCTGTTTTTGTTGCCCGCTGCTCGGATGTCGTAGTTCGGAGTCAGCTTCTTTTTCCCACACCAGGCGTACAGGAAGTTCTTGATGTCCGCCATGGTGGACTGACAGGAGCGGGGCCTTCCTCTTCTGTGGACCTGTTACTCTGAGAAACAACAAACTGCTGTCAAACTCCTCGACATTTAGCTTAGATCTAGCATTTACTGTGAATATCATTTGGTTTGGAGTCACAAAGGGATGAAAGGTCAGTTAATATTACCAAAAAAAAGTCGGTTTTGCTGAACTGAGGAATGATAATATCACATCTAAGAAATTACTGAAATAATTAACTGGCCAAACTCTGGTAGAGGCCTTGCTGCCGTCTGCTTACCACCTTTTAAGATGAACTTTCTTCTTGCCTGAACCCAAACGGGTCTTTGATAGTGACTCACTTATGTAAACATGGCTGTATGGATCAGAGTCAATATCCTCAACATAAATCTAATAAGCAAATTAAATGAGGTAACTGAAACCCACTCTTGATTGTTGCATTTACTGTCCACCGCTAGGATAAATCCCGCTGTCTGCGGTGATTCGGGATACAAACGATAACAGCATCATTAGCACAGCGGGTTGTTTTTACTGTAGACTGGATTTTATAAAACACTGTTAGCATTCATCAGATTCAACTCTCTAATGTTTAGCTAACATTTAACATTAGCCTCACGGTGTGAAATTAAATTGAAGACTTATAATCACGCATTTAATTCACTAATTTTTAAACTTTCAGTACAATTTATATAAAAATTATTTTCAGATAAATGTGTGAAATTAACCGAATCAATGCGTGACTGCAGGTTAATGTTAGCTCCCTGCTAGCTAATTATCACCGGAACGTCCACTCACATCGCGTCGCATTAAAAATATAATTAAATTAAGAAGAAATGCGGGTATAAATAACCTGAAGTATTTGTACTTACAGTCAGGTCAGAAAAATGCAAACGTTGCTCCAGACTTCAGCAGCTAAGCGCCAGTAGCCTAGCAGCGTTGGCTTCCTCCGGTTGCACTTCACTTTCAGTTAAAGATAAACGTAACTCCAGGTGCTTCAGCGCCCCCTCAGGCCGGAGGGTGAATCGGCCTCCATCAAGTTATGTTTCTTTTTCTTCTTTTTTACTAAATATTTTTTTTAACCTTTATTGTTCTAACACAGTGGAGAGAATACATGAAAGCTCTGCTCCATGTTCCTCTTTCCATGAACACTTTGGGACAGAGGTCAGTCATCTTTACTATCAAAAGAGACACTTTGACTCATAAACATCAGCAAAACAGATTTGAGCTTCACAGTTATAAATGCCTGTTAAGTACAAATGATCAAAACAGTGAAAGTAATAAAGCCAGGCCAGTTTTATAAACCTTTAGTTTATTTTTAGTATAAGTATAAAAAACAAATATAAAAGAACAGAATAAAAAATAGAACCAAATAAAAAAATAGAACAGAATGGATATAATATAATACTGAATTGATATTTTTTTATATCAGTTTTCCAGCTGATCTGGAGTGTTTTAAAGAAGGTGATGTTTCTTGTACATGACAGGCTTTAAATGAAACCTCCGTCATCCATCAGTCTGTGTTAGCCTGAGCTCCTCTCCCGAAGGCACCACATATTTATCCTGGAACATCTGAAGGACCAAGCTCAATAAGGTTTATAGATCGTGTGAAAACAATAGCAGAAAATCATGTAACACCCCTACCTGCATCTCTTAAAGTGTTTTTATGTTCAGTTTTTTAGGAAACGAATGGATTTTCAAGAGGAACTTGATTTAATTTAGGGCGGCTGAGGCAGAAACCTCACAGAATCTCTGTGCAATATTTTAAAAGAGGAAACTAAAATAGTTTTTTCACATTGTAAAGACAAAACTGAGTCATTTGGTTCTGTACATTCAAACTTTCTGAGAGTATTTGCTTTAAACCAGGAGATTCTTCAACTGAGTTCAGCTTCTGGTTTTGATTTTTTAACGAGCAACAAAATCAAATCAAACTCCATCCAGAAAGTTTTGCAACTCTGTGATAAAATCACTGAAGATTTATTATGACTCAGTAAACTACGCAGCGGGATACATGATGTAGGAAAAACAAAATGTGTGTGTGTGTTAAAGGTGTGTTAAGGTGTGTTGGCACGGCAACACGGAAAGACTGGGTGTGGCTCTGTGTGTAAGCAGGCAGGGTGTGTGTGATGGATCATAATGTGTGTGTGTGTGTGAGTAAGTGTGTGTCTGAGGCTCAGGGTGTGTCTGCCTGGCTCACCTGCAGCCTCAGGACACATCTTACACATGGAAACTACCTGAGCAGCAGGAGGAGGAGGAGAAAACGTGCCTGCAGGTGAGAATCAGGGCTCCAAAACACAAAACACAAAACACTGGGTTTAGCTCCAAACTCAGCAGGAGGTGAAATGTGCTTTCATCTGTGGGGACTGAAAATAAAAGTCTGTGGCTGTCTTTGGATGTTTTTACACCTTGAATAAAACCCTAACCCCGAGCACATCTTGAACCTTTTATATGTCCCTGAACGCACCACAGCGGTAATAACTACAGTAAAATGTTTAATTAAAAGGAAAGAACAAAAAAATCTTTATCTTCATGCAAAAATCCTGATTCCTCATCAGAACTGTTCCACAACTTTACCCCTTTATAGATGACATCATATTTTAATATTTAATATTAGTAGTTAGATTTTCTTTAATGTGATATCTTTTACATATTATATTGAATTAATTTATACATATTTTTATGTACTTTATGTAAGCTTTCCACATGATTTAAGATGAAATATCACATTTAAATTATGCTAAGCTTTAACATACATTTTATTAAAAATATTCAGATTCCTTATATAATCCCAACAAATCCTTTAACTAACTGATCACAATGATTTAACTAGCTGAGGTAAAAAAAAAACATATTTTAGTAATAAAGAGATGTTGCAAACTTTATTTATTACATCTCTTTATTACATTAAGTAGAGAGACAGGACTTTTGATCATATATAAAATTATTCCCCGCTCACCCCTGCGGGTGGTCTTTATCCTTCAAGCTTGGGTCCTCTACCAGAGGCCTGGGAGCTTGAGGGTCCTGCGCAGTATCTTAGCTGTTCCTAGGACTGCACTCTTCTGGACAGAGATCTCGGATGTTGTTCCTGGGATCTGCTCGCCTAGCTTGGGAGTCACTGCACCTAGTGCTCCAGTTACCACTGGGACCACCGTTACCGTCACCCTCCACATCTTCTCGAGCTCTTCTCTGACCCCTTGGTACTTCTCCATCTTCTCGTGTTCCTTCTTCCTGATGTTACACGTCTATCACTACGTCTATCACTACGGCCGTCTTCTTCTGCTTGTCAACCACCACTATGTCCGGTTGGTTAGCCACCACCATTTTGTCCGTCTGTATCTGGAAGTCACACAGGATCTTAGCTCGGTCATTCTTGACCACCCGAGGGGGCGTCTCCCATTTTGACCTCGGGACTTCCAGTCCATACTCAGCACAGATGTTTCTGTATACTATCACTATCACTATCACCACACTTGGTTGTGGTGTTCCATATATGCCCTGTCAATCTTGCACCCTGCTGTTATGTGCTGGATTGTCTCAGGGGCATCTTTACACAGACTGCACCTGGGGTCTTGCCTGGTGTGGTAGACTCCAGCCTCTATGGATCTTGTGCTCAGAGCTTGGTCCTGTGCTGCTATGATTAGTGCCTCTGTGCTGTCTTTCAGTCCAGCACATGAATGGCACATACCGTGCAGCGGCTTGCCCTTCCATGATGGTTCCTCGTCTTGCTCCTCTTCTTACTTGGGTTTGTGCTTATACAAATCTGTCCATGCACTGTTCAATTCTATTTTGGGAATCCTTTGCTGTGGTGGCTCAAAACAAGCAATTTAAATCAACTTATTTAAATCCATGCTAACCACAGCTATGGTGGTTCAGTAGAAGTTATAGAGGCACATTTAAGAACATTTTAAATGATATCTTTATTCTTGTTCTCCGTACAGGTGACACAATTTAATTTATCTATATTTCTGAGCCACTGAAGACAGACAAAGGAGCCACATGTGACTTTGATTTGATTGACTGATTGATTGATTGATTGATTGATTGATTGATTGATTGATTGATTGATTCATTATTTTTATTATATATATTCCATGTGTTTAATTTTGTTTAACACACATTTTCTTATTGTATTTTCTTATTTCAATTAGGTTAAAAAAAAATCACATCTTCTTTTAGTTTTGTGTTTAGTTTTATTACCTTAAGCTTAAGCTCTGGACTAGTTTACACACCCTCTGTAGCAAACATATAATTTCCACCTTGGCACCACAGTGAGGCAGCATTTGCACAGAAAAGCACAAGGACACACGCTCCTCTCATGACAGGTCCAGTACATGTACAGTCTCTCATTTTTGCTAGAGCAGTGCCAGTGACAAGTGTCACCAAACAGACGGAAAATGCATGTCTTTATTTTAATAACTGATTTTGAATGTTAATATTCAACGTTTCCAATTGGCTTCGTTTCATTTTCTTTTTATTATATTATATATTAAGTTATAGAAATATCTTTAAATTGCGGGCCTGTGAGTAAAACGTAGCCCTGCGCCTCTGTGAGTTACATATGAAACGTTTTGCGTCTTTTTCAAGATTAATCCATTAAATAGAGAAGCCAAAGAGCGATTATTGATTATTATTGACGATTATAATTTGTATGTGACTGATCTGACAAGTGCCTTCTTAAAATGCGCAATGGGGAAAAAAAAATCCACATGGATCAAAAGAGAAAAAAAGGAGACTTGATTTTTATTTGTGATGTAATGGTTCGTTCTGCAGTAACTTTGAGGCCTTCAATCGGCCGCGGTGAAAGTTTGTTCTGCTTTAAAACAGATTGCAGACATCTCACTTTATGCCATATAAGTCAATCAACAACGCTCCGCGTGGTCTTTTAAAGCACATGTAACATCAATATTTGCCATTACAGGTTATAAGAGCAGACTTGTTTCCACTGGAGCCTTCTGAAAGCACCCTTTAACTGCTGCACATACCTTCACACACACACACACACCTTATGCTCAGGGTGAGTGACTTGTGGTGAGCTGTCAAAGATACTTAGGATGATGTAGGACAGACAAGTCTT
>VUQG01044665.1:40025-88458 GCA_015106755.1 Etia nguti | reverse complement strand
ACTTTTTCCTTCTGTTTTTTTTTTTTTGTTTTTTTTTTAATTTCATGTCATTCTGTCTCTGAGTTTCCCTCCCAGACCTTCCTCCCTCCCCTTTCTTTCCTTCCCTGCCTCCTGCACTCTCCCCTCTCTCTCACTCTCTTTGCATGTGTCATTTTACTGCTCTTTACTCTGCCCGCCAGCAGCAGTCTGTCCTCATCACTCCTTGTCTTTAGATCTCCTTGCTCGGTCCACTGTCGCGCCATTTGTCGCCAGGAAGGGAAAGCGGTGGAAAATTCATATTCTCTCAGGCTGGATTCACTTGTTTTCACCAATGGATGGAGTTTATTCCCAAGCGCTCACAGTGACTTCTTGAAAAGTGAGTTATTTATATTTGAGTAAGCAGACATAAAAATTTGGCAAGCTTAAATGGCTAGAAGTTGTAACGATGCTTTCAGATGTTACCAAAAGTTAAGCAGTTATTACAAATTATTAATGACATATTAGAACCAATGAGCTTACAGACTGAAGTTTTATGGCAGTTTTGACTCATGCTTGAGGACAATGCAGCACCAAACTCACAAGGGTCAATGCATATATATTTATATGTAAGTAAGCAGGTGCCAGGCTTTCCGCTGAGCTGATAGAAGTCATGGTAGTTTATCTTTAAACTGTTAGTTGTTATTACAATAAAGTAAACGCTTACATCCCTTACAATCATGTTACAAAGAGATATTAATGGGTTTTAACTTGGGGAATATTCTGAAGACTTAAAGTACAGTTTTAAGCTTTGGCTCGAGTTTTTGATTCTGTATTTTAGGCGCAAGACCCGCATTGGAAAATTGTTGTTTCTCTTGTCATGTATCAATACCACCCCTTCTCTTTGGCACATTTGCTTTGCATCGTATATACACGTCTATGATGCGTTTTACTATTTTTTTTTTTAGAGTTAATCCTAACACTCGTTTATTTTTATGGTGCCATAATAACTGCTAAACACTTGTGTGAAGGAAGTTTGCCTCCAACTCCCTCTATCTATCCTTCTATACGCTGGACACATCCTTCCTTTTTGAATAGTTTTGGGACCACTAACTTCAAATAATTCTTCCTTCAGTTTTCTGTGCTTTGAAGTTTGAAGCAGCTTTGCATTTTCCCACAACTATTAAGATGATGGCAGTGATGACAGTGATAAAGTTTTCTAAGAAAAGCTGTAAAATTAAATGTAAGAAGCATCTAGGTATTAACAGGGAGATTAACATGGATTCATTTAAACAAAGTGGCCTATTCTTGATATAAATTATTTCTTTTATGACCTCCGTATTATTTTAAAATGGTAAAAACTAATAAACCACACCAAAAACACTCCCTCACTGTCAGTGCAAAGGGTTAGCTTAATTAAAGCCCCACTTAAATGACGCATCTATTAGCCAGAGGCCTTTGCCAGCACGCAAAAGTTGCCCTCTCTTCAATTAAAAAAAATTGAATATTCTTTGAAATGAACCTGGCTTTTCTCTAAAAACCGAATATTCCCCTCTTCACTTTGGCAAGCCGTCAATTTTAATATCCTTTTGTTTAGCTGACCTCTTTCACGTAGGCGCCTTTGGTTAAACACAGCTGCAGCTAATAAAATTAATAACTCCAGCACCGTTTGATTCACTGTGCCGCTGAGCGTTAACAATAGCGCCGTTTCTGTCGGTGTTCACTGGCGTATATTGTCAGTAGTGGTTCATTTGGCACACCTGAATCAAACGGAGCCATTATTAGCCTAATTTTATTAGCTGCAGCTGTGTTTGCCCTCCTGCCACAACAGGGCCAGAGAAAAAGCTGCTTTTTTTCTTCTTCTTCTTTTCAGAGCTGCTAATAGCTGCTGCTGTTCCTCTCTCTGCGTGTAAGTTACAACTTCAGACGACAGTAGAGTAAGTAATAACGTGGATATGTATGCCGAATTAATGATGAGTTAGCCAGTATCTAAAATACTGCGAATTTATTAATAATTATTCATAAATAACCGTTATTTAGGTGATTTTGAGAGAAGAGAGGGGAGGTTCTGCTGAAAGAAGCCGCAAGCTACAGTAGCTGACAGGAGGCGGCTTTTAGAGGCAAATGTGTCACATTAAGTATGGCAACATAAGGAGTGTGGGGGACAAAATGTGTTATAAAGTATTTAATAATAATAATATGTGTTAGATAGTAAACTTTAAAAAATAATTGGCTAAAATTCCCTCAGTGTGAAAGTAATTCCAGTATACAGGAAGAAAGGCAAAGTAAAACTTTGTTGTTGTTGTTGTTGTTTGTTTTTTTTTTTCATAGGGAGTTTGTGTTAATGGGAAAATGATTTTCCACGTTTTTATCTAAGTGGGATACATACAAACACTGAGAGCTTCCAGACCCACATCTCCCCTCTACAGGACAGAGTCAGTGTGTGGTTTTCTAAAAAGCTTCTCATCTCTTTTTTTTTTTTCTCCAAGAAAAAAATCCCTAACTATGATCTGTTCCTTATTCTCTAAGTGAGCAAGCAGTGATTGGAAACTATATGTTAGAGGCTCCTGATAAGATGTAAACTTTCTTTTTTAAGGTGGTTTTGCTGCTAATATAGTGTATTAACCATAGCCGCATAATCCTTATAGTTCAGTTTATCTTGGTTGTCAGTTGTCATCCTGTAAGACTCACATGCTATAGGTATTAAATGTGCTTGCAATGAATTACATTGAATCTATAGCATTATTACACTACTGTGGTCAAGAGTTCATCTTCTGATTGAAGCAGCAAGTTTACATGATGAGGTTGTTGGAAATGCAGATTTTACCTCTTGTCTGTCTACATATTTAGAATATAGATCCCGAAAGCATCTTGAGCAACCCACAAATCTCCCGTAGGTCGTTAAGACCCTCGCCACAAACATTTAGGTGTCACCAGACCCCAGTCATTTCAGCTAAATACAACTCAGCTGGGTTTTAATCTCTTGGGCCATCAGGTTTCAATCCAGTATCCCTACTCTTAGAATTCACAGTTTAATTCATTATAAAGCAGTTAAAGGCCCTTTAAGCTCTGCTTTTATGCACACTCCCTAAATTAGAGTCTGCTGGAGGTTTCCCGTGTGTTTCTACGTGATTTGTCGGTCGAAGGCTACTGAGTGTGACTGTACATTTGGCCTCCATGTGCGCTAGTAAAGAGTGCGTGCTGGGAGTGTGTGGTCTCTGAGCTGTACTCCCACCGACTGTGTTGCTTGAAGCAGTTTTAATGTGTGTATGAGTGAGTAAAAGACACTTTACTCCAAAAAGCAGCGTACAAAGGCTAACTACGTCTTACCCCCTCTGTTTTTGACATGAATTTAAAACATCAGAGTAGTAAAATGCTGTTTCAGTTACAGCTCTGAAATATGTGAGACTGTAGTTGGTGCCTGTCTTTAAAATATATTCACGTGGTTCAGCATAACCATATAGCGAGCTCAAGAACGTGTAGTCATAATGTGGCTGGAATATGCCGTATTCTTTATGTACAGAAGAGAATCGATTAAGTCAATAAAGGCCTCTTGGCCACCCTGATGTGGTGTAAAATCAAAATGGAGTAAAGCTTTTCTTATAAACTTATAGGCCCCGTGCCATAATCAAAGTTTACCTTCAAAATAAGAGGCTTTTTGGGCCTGAACCAGGAATCTTTAAACAAATGACAGGAATTCTTTACTGAATAAATGGCAGGGCCTCGGCACATGGCGTGCACCCACACACATCTGTATCCCGGCACATGTTGCATTTAAAATGAAACCGGTATTACAGCGTGAGGCCAGAGTTGTTTTTACATATGCATTCGATGAAGAATTTAGGACCTATCCCCCTCCTTTTTTGCCTCACATTCAATGGAACCAATTTTTCCAAGGGTCCTACATCCAATATGGATGCATGGTAGGTTAAGCAGTTTGCTTTCTTTGGATGAACTGCTCGATGTTACACTCTGACACGTGTAAAATATAGGAGGAAAAAATTAGTCCAGTCATAACCCAAATGCATAAACTGTAGTCCATGGGTCGCAATGCGAGCTGAAGTTAAGGGTTCATCAAGAGAAAATAAATCTGCAGCCATTTTTGGTCATTTCTGTGAAGGAAAAATATATGTTAGGTATCTTTTTATTCTATTTTCTGACATTTTTTAATTGAATTCATTACATTAACTGTGTTTGATGAATAGGATGTCTGATGTTTATCACTATGAGCTTCTGGTTTCCCACACACAGCAGAGTGTGTTCACACAATTCACAGTACTCTGAGCGCTGCGTGGCAGCACATGTAGCAGAGCAGGATGATGCAGGGTCAAATGGTGGCGTCATATCAAGTTACTAGTTTGAAAAATGCTTTTCTGGTAAGTTAATAAACAGTGAGAGCATAGTTTTCAGCATATAAAGAATATTTCTTTACTCCCTGCCAGCATTGATCAGACTCGTGTATTTATCGTGTTTTAAAAGCATAACAAGCCAAAGATTATTCAAAAAAGTCTTTAAAATTGTGTTTAAATCTAAACTGATTCCTTTCACATCCTGTGTGCTTTGCTGTGATGCCTCCATGTCCACATTACTTTTTTTTTTTTTCAAACCTCAAAGCCATTTACTTTTTTCTTCCCACATTTTATGTCTCCTCATTAATGACTTAAATGTTGCTCTGGTTAGTGGAGAAAATGTGAACGAGGGAAAGGGGCTGATTATAATCCATTACCCCAAATATTTAAAAAATGTGCTTATTAAAAGCAGACCAAATTCAAATTGAGAGGGAGAGAGAGCACTTTGTTGTTTTAAGTTTACATGCAATAAAATCAGAATTCATTAAAAAAAAAAAAAAGATCTAATGTACAGTAACACTGGATGTACTGAAAAAATAATCTGACTGAAACTATGACTGTGAAGAAGTGGATTGGAGAAGTTGTGAGGGTTTTATTTTGTGGTTATTAGACTGACATTTGACTATTCTCACTAAAGAGCATGGGTACAAAGAGCACAGTCGGGGTTTTCTCTGCAGGGTTGATGATGAGAACCTGATTTCAACACTTTGTGTCTCAAGCATAGCTGAAACTTTCCAGGACCAGGTGTGTGTGTGTGTGTGTGTGTGTGTGTGAGAATAACTGTATGTGAAATGTATTCTGGTGTTGTCACATTGACGTCAGTGTTATACTGTCTGTGAGCGTGTGACAGTGTGACCTTCAGCTCAAATGTGCAGATACTAGGTTACAATAACTACATTACAATATACCAGCTACACAGGCAGACTCCAAGCATGAACCATAAGAATAACTGGTTGCGCTCAGTGTTTGCAGCTTCTGCTTGCAGACATGCAAGCATGTATAAACTTTTGATGGAGCTGAACCAGACAGCTGAGTGTTAACATGCTGTGAGAGGGTGTATATTAAACAAAACCAGAGTATTTCTTTTTTTATTTACATCAAATCAAATCAAAAGGCAAGAGCAAACCAAGCTTAAACTGTCCCGTGTGAGAGCTGAAAGTTTGGCCGTTTTTGATGTCGAAACACTCGAGGAACACTTGCATGTGTCATTTCAGATGATGTGAACAGAGAGACATAGTTGTACTACTTGAAGCCTTAGAAGGCATCAGACAATAGAAATGAGGTGCTAATATATTTTGGCAGCTGTTAATAGATCTAAGAAGCCTTCCCAAGTGAAGTTCAGACAATGTACAGACGAAGAATTCCCTTTGCAGGACCTTTGAAACATTCAGGACTTTTTCTTCTGTTTCCTGTTCCACTGTGGAGGGGCCTCATTGTTCTCCATACGTTCTGATTCTTTTATTTATTTTTTCCTTGTTTGTGTTGGCCAAACTCTTTTAATGGCAGCTATTAATTTTGCATGTGAGTTTTATTATAATAACGTGTCACATTTGGCACAGACTCGCGTGTCACTGCCGACTTTACGGCCATACCACTGCAAACCACACAGCGTGAGGAAAAACACAAAGCTGTGAGCACAATCGAGCAGCGCTGAGTCCATTTAATGGTGTAAGTTGGATTCAGGTTCTCAGTTTATTTCTTATGAAGCTTCAGTGAATTTAAATATAAGAGGACTGTTGTTTCTGACAGCACGACGGTGCAGATAAACCTTTTTATAGTATACAGAAATATGTGTAAACAGGATGTTTCTCATTCTTCTTTGTTAACAATCAGTTGTTTGTTACCATGTGCCATAAATCTAGAGTGTACACACTTTTTTTTTTTTTAATGAGCCTCAGCAATAATTGTTTGAATCCTTTGTGCAAGATTAGGAACCCATGAGGACAGATTTGTAGTTTAAGTGCTTTCAATCATTGCTTTGGGCCTTCTTGGCTTTTTTTTCTTTCTTATGATATGATCTCATGTGACCAGTTGCAGTGCTGTCTATTGAAGCGATCGCCAGAAAGTGTGTTAATTTTCATTCAGTCTAAATTGTACATGAGTATATTGATAGCCCATTGATGTCTTCCAGTTGTTAAGCTCATCTAACTGGCTTATCAAAAGTAGTAGGAACAGAGGGAAACGGCTCACCTGGTTCAAACGTAACAGTTCACCCTCCAGAGATAAAGTTGTAACGCATTAAATCTTTTAAATCTGTGCAAAAATGTGTAAAGTGTGACAGCAGTTACTTCCTTGGTTGTGTTAACTTCACCTCGTCTTGTCACTCAGCGTTATAAAACACTATATAGTATTGTAACCTCCCCTTAGGTCACACAGTGTCATGTCTTGTGATTTCATGCTGTGTGCTGTGATGCACTCCGTCCTCTCCTGGTTTCTTCTGTCGTGTCCTTCCCTGTCATGTTGTCTCACATGCTGTCCATGTTATTTAATCGTGTGCATAAAAGTTGATACTGGGTCTACCTCAAAGCAAAAGTAGGCATCTCATCTTGAATATTATTTGCTATAATTTTATCCTCTCTGGTAGCAGAGTGACAGGAACGTCACAGTCGCACCACAGGAACTCCAGGTAAATAAGCTAATCGGACTGTATATTGGAGAAAGCGGCTGCATATTTTAGCATATTAATGAAGGCAAAACAGACTTTTTATTTTAATATTTATTTAACATCTTGATGTTTTTTAGATGCAAACTGAAAAGACGGGAATAAAAGTCGAGTACATTCACATAGTGTTGCAAAAGATGACCTCATTAGCATATAGTGATGTGTACTGCAGCAGCGTGCAGTTTAAGTTCTTGTCGTTGCTTAGAAGAGACTCGAGCGATTTGAAGTTAAGAAGAGAGTAAATGTAGGCATTTGAAAATTACTACTGCATAGCATACTATTTTTATAAAGTACAGTTCTGCTTATTTGCATCCACAGTATACAGTGTGCACTATCACTGTATTCATATGTGCTTTAAGCACCTTCACGTCTTTCATTATAACCTGTTGTGTACTCCTGTGAGTCTAAACAGCGGATAATAAACGGGTCTGTGTTTAGTCTGTTGTGGTCGTCCCTGCCTCACTTCTGTGTAAATAAGAGAAAAAAATGTGTTAGCTGGATTGACTGGGCAGGGAAGGAACAAAGTCAGAGTGGTTGATGAAACAGTCTGTAATGGCTCTACACTGTCAACAATGGTAAAATAAGAAAGATGATATAGTTGATCTGCACGCTGTAGATCAACTATATCGTGTGTTTTGTTATTTTTGTTTTTTACGATTGTTTTATTTTAGTGCTGTGGGTTTTTCTTTCCATCATGAAGAAAACACTGGAAAAGATGAAAGCGCAAGCTATTTATGCATATGGTAGATCTCCGGACCACCTGAATGTGTAATAAAATGTAACCTAGCCTCCCGCCCCACTTTCTTTGAAGGCTGCAAAGTTTGGCTAATTCTCAGGAGAAGCTGTCTGGGACAATTACTGTAACATCACTGTTACTGACTCATTGTTACATGGCTCTGTGATTTGCAGTTTTTGATGAGGTTTTGATTCCTTCTTCCTCCTCATGGTGTAGTAGTTTATGCATTCACCTACTAAATGAAAGCTTCCCGGTTAGATCCTGGGAGGATGCACAAATACCTTTGGGACTGTGTCAGGAAGTATGTGTAGTAAAGTCAAACATGTGGCACTACCTGCTGTCGTGACTGCTGGTGAATAAGGGTTCAGCCATAAGTAGCTTCTGTTGAGTTTTTTTAACCTCACTCCAGACTGGTGAGCTCATACAAAGACTTCTTGTGTTTCATAATCCACCCATGTGTCTCTTATCTCTAGGTTGTTAATTTTGGCCTCACTGCTGTAGAGCTGTTACTGACTAATTCATGTTGTGGTTATTAATCGCTGTAGATTCAATTGTGCTAAAGCAAAGCTCTTGTCTGCTGCCAGCTTCACAGGCTGTGCTGTGTGTTCCTCCTGGAGTTTTCAAGAGGATGGAGCAGCGTGGAAACGCAGGGGGGGGAGCGGAGAGCCCCAGCCGTCAGGACAGCGCCAGCCCAGAGGAGATTGGGGAGAAAGGGGAAAGTCCCACTTCCAGCGGTGGTCTTCAGTGCAAGCTGAGCCTTATGGAGGTCAACGGCAGCCCATCAAACCCACGAACCCGACAGAACTGCACACCGCTGAGACCACTTGGAGGTGCGTTGTTAAAAGGATAGCTCAATAAAGGTGTACATGTTTGTTTTAATAAAAGTCATTTTAGTGTTTAAAGCTTCAACACACAGTCAAAGGAGTTATTAAACCTTTAGTGGCTCAATCTCTGCATTGCGTCCTCTAAGGAAGTTATATCAGTTTCCTCAAATTCTCTCTATGCCATAAACACACAGTAAAATGCTACACTTGAGCCAACTTGGTCTAAACGGTCAGACATTAAAAGACACCCGGCAGTCCTGCCACACCTGCCTCATTTAAAATTACTTTCATCCTTAAATTAAATTCAGCAATGCAAAGGGAACATAAAGAATCTCTGAAGTGCTTACTTCCAGTTTTATTCATGTAATTTTTATAAATGTATTTACGTCAATTTTATTAACTCAAATCAGAATATTTGGTATTTCTGCTTGGTTAGTGATCCTAGAAGTTTAATTATTATTTATTTATGTTTTACTTCATGCAACTGGACAGGTGACAAATGAATGAGTCCATTTTTGAAGGTGAGCTCGGCATGAAAGCCTTTGACAGGAGGTTGTTTAAAAATGTATATCAATCTAAATCTTTGTGATATCTTGTCTACGACGTGCTTTCCACTCCACATCGGTGTACTGAACAGATGAACATCCAGCAGGCTTGATACTATGTAAAAACTGCTTTGTTCTGAGGCTGTCCCAGCCTTAATCAAGGAGGATATATGTAGTAAAATTATCACTGCATACTACTTCGTATGCTGTAATGATTGGATCTGATGGATAAAAGACACAGCCATGGCTCTGGTGGCAAAGCAGGTTGTCTGCTAATCACGTCACAATCACGGGCATGGCTTTGAGAAAGAAACTGAACCCAAGTTTCTCCCGCTGGCAGAAAGAGAAACACATTGTGAAGAGCTTTATAGAGAGTTTGTCCAACGTCCGCTCATGGATAGTGTTACAGAGCAGAAGGTACAGAAAACACTCAGTCATAGATGCCCATTATTCTCTCATGCAGTTGAAAACATCATCATGCATCATCACACAAACACTGTAGCGGAACATACACGCACACCCAAACACACACACACACACTGCTGTGTTACCTCCCTCCACCCTTCCACTCAGCGGTCTGGTTATTGGCTGATAGCGTGCCTGATGCTGCTGCGGTTTGGCTCCGGCTGATCTGTCACTGCTCCACACACTGGGGGAGAAGGATTGATGGCTTGTTAATTAGCAGCTCCTGTGGGACAGACGAGTGGACTGGATGGGTGTGAGTGGTTCTGTGCTTTGAGGATCTCTAAGCACTTACCCGATAACAAGTTCAGACCGATGCATAGGAACCGTTTTCACCGCTAGAGTCATGGCATCGCTCCTGAGCGCTAGATGCAGCAGTTTAATAGCGGTTCTGGAAACAAGTCTTAACCCTTGTGGCTTTTAATATGTGGTTCAAACACAAATACAGTTGTACGATCTTGCACTGACTTATACTGACACTGGCAGCTGCCCAGTGTAACACAATGAGACCACCAAGCTGCTATAGTGCAGCAGCGCTGACGCACTAAATACTGAACAGACAAATTTGCTGAAGTGTGGCTGTGAGCTTCAACTTCTGGAGGAATCCCTGGAGAAAGCAATTTGTAACATTGTGTTTGTGTTACTCCCTGGGATGAATTTCCAGTCAGTAATGTAGCATTAAATCTTCAATATGCCCACATATTAGCACAAATCCTTAGCCCAACAGGGAGGACTTAACATGTTTGAAAATTTATTATTTCTTTATCTGCGTATTATACAAATAATTGGAGACTTTTTATAAGGCGAGTAACAGTTGTTTTCATGACTATAATGATACATTTTGTTACAAAAAAAAATACATTTTCTCTGTCACCGTTTAAGAGCGAGAATATCTCTTCATTGAGAAGAGGGACGGTGGGAGAGGGGAGTGCTCAAGCATTTAATAGTAATTGCTAAAAGGGTAAACGATCCCACATTTTCTTCTCCCACACTTTCCAGGCTGATGCAGAGAATTAGATTTGGTTCACTCCAGTCACAAGACTTTAACTGCTAGACCCACAGCAACAGGAAGGCCAGGGATGGGAAATCCTGAAAGGATTTTTTTCTACCTTTTACCCTTAAAGTGTTGAGTCTTGAAATATTGTGTCTGTAACCCTGTTGTCACTTTGTCTACATTTTTGTATCGTGCGTATCATGGAAATCTTCTCCCCTCCTCAGATAAAAACACATTAACAGGTGGGGTAGAGGAGAACCCTGTGGCCTAGTAAGGCCTGACCTGCAATTTCCTGTCCAATGCCAGGACCTGGGAAGGGGGCGAGCTACACATTAGCGCTATAACTTTGTCCCTCTCTGTCTCTTTGCACCAGGTTTGATGATCCCAGTCTACTGTGTGGTGGAGCATGCAGACATGGGAATGGCGGGCAACTGTGAGGGGCGTAGCGACCGCCACGCTGAGTTTGTGTTGGTTCGTAAAGATGTCCTCTTCACGCAGCTGGTAGAGACGGCACTGGTTGCTCTTGGATACTCGCATAACTCAGCTGTGCAGGCACGAGGTAAGCAGTGGGTGTGGGTAGGTCTGAAAAGGTAAATTGATGTGGTCTTCAGATGATTCAGATATTACTCACTATGAAGGACATTGAAATTTAAAGCAACTCTGTCCTTAAAAATGAAACATAACTGATTTTTAAATTTGGCTCATCGCCCTTTTAAGATTTTCTGTCTACTTGGGCATGTCTCCTGACACTGCTAGTATTTTTAGTCTCCTCTGGAAGTCCCATACTGACCACTTCTTGGTCTATAAGGAGTACTGGAGCTCCTCGAAACGGTGACTCATCAACTAGATTTTCATTTGTTGGATTAAGGATGAAGTCACTGAGAGCCAAATCTGTAAAGCAGGACAGGTGGTGTGCACAGATAATGTTGGTGTAGCCAAAAATTATATGGTGGGTACTGCCAAACAGTGTCATGTGTCACAGTTCAGGTGGTTTGTACCAAATTTTCACCCTCGGATCCCTCAAGATGCTGGAGTAGAAAACTTGATTCACAATCTCAAAGTCAAGCTGAATGGGACGTTTCCCGGGAATGATTTAAAAGTTGCAGTTGCACTAGAATTTATCCAGAGGTGCAGACAGGTGTTCAAATTTAGGATCACCTGGTTTTATAAAATACGTTCCCAAATGTCTTTAGAAAAGCCAATCAGTTTAAGAAGTTTGTCATTTTCAGTTGTATCAGAAAAAATCACCACAAAAAATCACTGGATTTTTATTTGGGCTTTAAATATTTGTAACAAAGGATGCCCCAAAAACAGAGATAATCTCTCTGTATATCTCACAAATTACACTGTCAGTGTAGGGAGCTAAATTTAATCAAAAGTTATTTTGTTCTGTCTGTCTCCCCTCACCCACAACCGGTCACCGCACATGGCTGCAGCTCCCTCAGCCTGGTTCTGCTGGAGGCTTCTTCCTTCCCACTGTCTCCAAGTACTTGCTCATAGGTTGTTGGGGTTTGCTATTATTGTTTTCTATTATTGTAGGGTCATTACCTTACAATATAAAACACCTTGAGGTGACATTTTTGTGATTTGGCACTATATATATTTAAGAAATCTCACAGATGATTTGACAATGAATAGCAGGCAAACTGCAGCCCTGACTTACAATTTGAAATCAGTAAATTTTATCCACATAAAACTGACGACTCTAAATCTGAATGACTTAATGCTCCTCTAACAACATCCAAGATATGAGGGGATCTACTGTGAGCATCTTCAGGGCTTTAACTTCCTCTTAAACGCCACCCAGACAGCAGAGCAGTGAAAACAGAGCCAAACTGTAGTCATGCCACATCTTTTAAATACAAATTAAAAAACATGATCGGATGTTGACTAATTTGAAGCCTCTTCGCATGTGAGAAACACGCGTTTGTAAACTTCTCTGTTATTACACGCTGATGGCAAACCTCATGCTTTACTCATTATTACCGCCCTGTTAGTTATTTGAGTAATTAATCCAGCAGCAGCTGAATGAAATATTACTGAGTGGGGTTTTTCCACATCGGTACAGTGAGAACTGATGTCGCAAAACTCAGGGACAGTCACGGGAGAGGTATTTACCAAGAAAGTATTTTCAGTGATTCAGTACACCCACCTGGCTGCGTGGCGGTTAAACTGAACAATAAATCTATATCTGAAAACCCCAGACCAGCACCAAAATCCAGAGATCAAAACAGGAGAGCAACCAACATCCAGTTCAACTGCCTTCACACACACACAGACACACACGCACTCTCACAGAGCAGGGCAGTTTGAAATTCCTGGTGTGTCCCATAAACACAGGGTACTCTAACCATGTGGCCGACGCCCTACGACCCCCCTCGCCTGTCCCAAATAGCTAGGTTTTGTTCTGAGAAATAAGCCTTTTCTTTTCAAATAAATAATTTTTGGCTGGAGTCATGCATTTTTCCCCCGAGTGTGGTCACGACCAAAATTATACAGAGTCTCTTCTGCGATTGAATTGCATCTTGCATAACTTTGACTGGATGAGTATTTTTAAACTCTTCACTGAATGGCACAAGGCTTTTTTTTTTCTTTAATTAACTTGCCCATTATGGCTAATTAAAAAGCAGCTATTTCTTACATGGAATATATGGTTAAGGCTCGGGTTGTAACGTGGGCTTAGGTGCACTGCTGAGAGAAATAGTCTAACTAAATTTAACTTAAGGTCAAGTTTTTGGAAACATTCACTGATATTACAAACTTAAAAATGACTATTTTTAAAGTGTTCAAACCACTCGTGGATCCCTTTAAACAACCCAAACTTTATTTTGAGAAGGATACTGCACTGGTCCCTTTAAGAAGGGACCCACTTTTTTAAAAATGTTTAAAATAAACTTTTACGGTACCTCTGAATCCCGCAAACTGCTCCTTGTGGAACACGTAGCTCCTGTAGGTGTCTCTTTTTTCCTCCATAAAACCTTTCCTTGCTTGATAATCAGAATAAAATGACTAAAACACCCTTTTTGTTTTATTACATGTGTGCTGATTTTTGGTCATTAGCATCAGTCTGTTAGTCATTATCAGTTAGTTGCCATTTTTGTGTTATCTTGTTGTTGCAGTGTCAAAAAAATGTCTGTCTTTGTAATCTAATCCCACCAACAAAGTTGTCATCATTTTGGACACAGTACTGTGATGTGTATCTGTGCGGAAAGAAATGCAGGCAGAAATGCATAGGTCTGCATGCAGGTATGTTTAATATTGTATGATGTAAGTAAATTGTACCATCAAGAATCCAGTATACATCTTTTAGACCTTTCAGAGTTATATTAAAGGTGACATTAAATCAGGAAATTGTGTTTAATATTTAAGCTTAATCTCTGATAAACATCCTTTTGCTCTGACAACAAAAAAAGATTTGTTTTTGGGTCTGTGTGGAGGAAGTCAAACCCTCTTGCAAAGTATGTAGTGCAAAATCTTATTCTGTGCCTCACATGTAGACAGATACACTGATATGAGGTATTGTTTGGGCTCTAGGGAAGACTGCAGATTGGTAAAATGATAAAGCCCAAACATCGGCTCTGTCAGCAGTAATTTAAGCTTTATTCACTTCAAGTGAGAGTTTTAAAAGGTTAAAGTAGCATCTCAGTGAGTAGTTGACCACATGTGAAGGTATCAATAATTTTAAAGACATGCCAGCTCTAGGAAACTAAAAACTGCCGGTTATCAGAAGATATTCTGTTAGACAAGAGAGCAATGACCTCAGTGTTTATTCACAGCATCAACATCAAAACAGCCTGTTTCAGCCCTAATGTTGAGCTGATTTTACATTTCTCCTCTGATTAATCAACTGTGGAGGCCAAAGAGAACACACTTTGTTCTTTGCCCCCATCACCAGCATCCTCACGCAACACACACACACACACACACACACACACACACACACATAACTGAGGCTGGCAGGCTAAGACTAGACAGGGTCTGTGTTTGATTTAGAAGATCCTAATGTGATTAGGTCTGTTTAGATTTGCACTTCCAGTCACGGCCGTATGAAGGCCAGGGGAATGTTCAAATCATGATGATGCTCAAAGATTCACCAAGAATTTAACCAACAGGTCAAAAAGCACAAACAGATTGAGCTGTTTTTAATATATTGACGGGAACAAAAGATTTTAAACAGTAATTGGTGTGTGTGTGTGTGTGTGTGTGTGTGTCATCAGGGATCATTAAAGTGGGCCGGTGGAAGCCGATGCCCATCCATTACCTAACAGATGCTCCAGAGGCCACAGTGGCGGACATGCTGCTGGATGTTTACCACATGGTCACACTGCGGATCCTACTGCACAGGTCAGCACTGTGTGTTGCAGATCCCCTCAAAATAAGTACCAGGCACACCAGCTGACTTGATTTTGTTCATCTAATTTCATTTTGCAGAGTTTTGGGGGACTTTGCAGTAACAGAACTGCAGTGTGTATCTGCTGCGTGTGCTTGGTGGACATATGGAGATGACCATATATATACACCATGCACACAGGCCAGCAGCTCTGGTGTCACTGGTAGCCCAAAAGTACAGTTTTACCCATGCTCTCATTATAGTGACGAGTTTTAAGAGTTACAGAATAAATACACTTGAATAGAATCCTATTCTAAACATTAGAATAAATTAATACAGTACGTTATTCATCATATGTGTGCAGCAGGTATATTTTATACAAGAGATAACTTTGGAACGGGCAAAATACAAGAGGAAACCCTCTTATAACCAGTGACAAAAAACAAGGGTCAAAACTAGTCTTGTCTTTTAAATACTTGGATTACATCAGATTCCCATTTGTTTCTTTCTGTAATCAGCACTGCTCTTGAAAGAGTGAATAGAAAAGTTTTGTCATTTCCATGTAGCTTTGCCCGGCTGGAGGAGCTGCCATCAGAGCAGTGGACCCACGCCACCGTGAGGAACGCCCTCAAAGAGCTGCTTAGAGAGACCAACCAGAGCGCTCTGGCAAAGGAGTGTCCTCTCTCCCAGGTAACTGCTTCATAACACTGTCCAGGCAGAGTTCAAGCTCAGCAGGAGTTATGCTGTGTCATGGGTCCAAATCAGACTCGAGTAGCTAAAAGCAATGCAACTCTTTCTCTGAATAAACTGAATGTTTTTATGATTTTTAGATAATCCATTCAGTCACTGCATATTACTCACATTAGACGGTGTAAACAGAACATTCAAAAGAATTAGTTTGCTAAGTCCCAGATAATAAATGCTTTATACTTCAGGTTTTAGCACCCATAAGCCACAAATGTGAGCTATAATCAGCACATGCAGGACATACTTGCATGTTCCTGCAGGTTGCTTGATATTGAGATTTTCTTTATGATGTATTGTGATGAACTGAACACAAGGGCAAAGTTTAAACTCCCTCTTTTTTCTTTTTTCTTTTTTTGCCATTTTTTTGCCGTTTTTGTCACACACTTATTGATAGCCAAGAAGTATTTGTCTCTAAGCACATGGTTTCATCATCAGTTCACCACACGCTTAGTGCAATGTGTAATCTGAGTCCCACACACACACACACACACACACACAAATATTGGTACCATCCCATGGGAAAGGATGCAAACACGCACACCTCAATTATCCTGCTCACACACACCCTGCAGTCATTAGAGTCGAGAGTGTGTCATTTCGACTTGTGATTTATACATAAGACTTAGTCATGATGTAATTAGTGATTAGGGGAAGTGTGTGGGTGGTGTGCATTTGCAGCTTGACTCATGTGACTTTTAATCCTCAGTGTTTCCCATGTTGAGCTTTTGCTGGCGTTTTTGCATCTCTTGCTCTGTATAAGTGGCCAGTTGTTGGTCATTGCAGAGACTTGAGATTTTTAATCAGTCTGAAAGACAAAGCTGTTGCTTAATGGTTCAAAAATTTTGGCTAACCCCATGAATGACTAATGTATTATGTCAAATTGTCTCTGTGTCAGAGTATGATCTCAGCAATCGTGAACAGTTCCTACTATGCCAACGTCTCCACCTCCAAGTGCCAGGAGTTTGGACGCTGGTACAAGAGATACAAACGCATCAAAGGTAACTCTGAAGCCTTACTCACATTATCAGGTAGCCGAGTGTAATTAAGGCAGTCAGTTTCCTTTTTTTTTTCTTTCTTTCATTTTTAAGCAAACTATATCTGCAAACTAGCCTCAAGCTGGGCACAGATATTCCTGCCCTAAAGTGCTAAAGTGAAGGTGCTCAGTGGGAGACTCGTCAGTCTTTTTCTGATTATGGAACAGCGTTGCATATACTTGTTGGCTGTCAGAGACAACAGCATGCAAAGTCTAATGGGACCACAATGTAGTTAATTAGCTGCAGCTTGTGCGCTCTCACTTAGATTATGACAACTGAATGCTTTCTAACGCCCTGGCTGAAATGCTACAGTTTGAAGCAGGAAGGAATTTGTCCCTAATTATCCTTTTTAAAAATGAATAATGGTATTACGGGTGTAAATTGGCTTTATGATTTACCATGATTCCCTGGTTGCACTGATGCTGTTGTTTTAAAGTGGAGCAATGTTTAAGACAAGATAAAGGCTGATGTGATTTTTAAAAAGGTCACCTTAGTGTTTTTCCTGCTCCGTGGTAAAGAAGCTCATTACGTGTGTCTTCGGCTTTAGGATCAATATTGAAACAGTTTGTCAGTGAACCATTTTGTACAATGTGAAAATCTCTGGGTGGTAATTTTTCACTGTGAATACTTTTGTCTCAAAGAAATGTAACTAATGATGTTGTTAACGGACTGAAACAGACAGTTTCATGTCATTTAAACTTTAATGCTTAATTCTGTTTTCATTCCTCGACTCTCACAGTTGAAAATGTCCTTATTTATCTTTAATAAAAATATAAATAAGGATAATTTCAACAGTGGAAACTACACCTGTACCTTATAGGGACTATGTCTGCATTTATTGGCCGCGTTATTTGAAAATGTAGCCATCTTTAATATGAGCGTTCGTTATTATAACAGTCTATGTAATTAATTAAATAGAATAGAATTTAATAGAAACCCAAATTACAGGAGAGTTGTGTTGACCATTAACATTAGAGCAGGCTTCAGGTGTGAGTATGAAGGTGTTTCCCTCGGAGGTTAAATCAGAATAGCTGATGTTTGTTTTCCCGGGTTGATTCCACACATGCCACAGCAAGTAAAAATGATGAACACGATAATGAGGTCATCTTGCAAGACTATAAGAATTTTTTTTTAAAAAAAGGAAAGCCAGTGCCTAAAATTATATTTTTTACGCAGCAGTGAGCAGAAACGTGGCCACACGTGGGCTTTTGAGTACCGGATCCTTGTGTATATGTACAGTTCTGGTCCTCACTGCCAGGTGTTGCTGCAATGTAGTGATTATATTTTGAGTCTAGGTGTGTGGCTTTTGGTAACCTCCCGGTTAAGTGTCCCCCTCCTGCCTTGTTAAAAACTTTTACAGTTTTTTGAACAACTCTCCTGAACCTCTGCCACCAGCTGTTCAGCTGTTTATACTTTATTTGCTTTCTGCTGCTTTGAAAACTCATAAAGGTAAAAACTGTCAGACACTTTTTTTTAAAAAGAAGGAAACTGACACTTATTGCTAGTCACATCTCAAGTTAATATGACTCACCTACCTTAATGCCTTCGTTTTGTGATCCTTTCTAATGAAGCTTTTCCATTCTTCTGTCCACCCCCTGTATGTGTCTGAGCACGTGTGCCAACCTCTGTGTGTCTAATCTGCTGCATGAGACGTCTGTCAGTGACAGCTCTCAGTAGGAAGGAACTGTCACACATGGTTCACATTAATGTCACCCTTAATACACATGACAAAACTAAATGCTCTTAACTCCTAATGGAAAACAGCAGTAACCCCCCCCCCCACCTCACACACACACACACACCAAAAAACACAGGAATAATACTTATTACACACACGCACAAGGTAAAAATCTGATGCCCTGCCAAACCGTGCTGCAACTTTTTATTCCCTTAATAACCAAAAATGCGACACACAGCCAAACCGGAGTGGAAGCCTAATAAGAAGCAGACTTACGTGGAGAGGCTGTTAAAATCCAGGGGAACAGAAAGAAAAGAGTTCAGAGGAAACATTCTTCACTTATTTGATAATCTTATCTCGTGAATATGGAGACAGTAAGTGAAAATAAGTCCATACTTCAGCCGAGGTTGTGATCAGATCGTCCCCCGAAGACTAGAATTGTAGCTGCGATTTTCACACTTTGAAATGATACAGTACAGTTTTGTGACTTGGAGCAAAATTTTGTGGTATTCTTGAGTCTGGGTCCTGGATCTCTGGGGGTCCCGTGACCTAATTTGAGAACCGCTGCTGTAAGAGCTCCTGGAAGGATCCCTGTAGGATCTCTCACAAGCTCCTCTACTGTCACTACTGAGGCTTTGATAAAACCTGAGCCATTTAACTTTTGCTCACATTGACTGATGTCAGAGTGGGATGAGAAACATGAACTAACCGTTAATGGATTAGATACAGTGTAGATAATTTTATAAGTAAAGCGTCATTGAACTACATGGGTAATCATGTATGACTTGGTCCTCTTTTTCATTGTCTTTGTAGGTGAATACATTGAAAAGATGTGGTCGTCACAGGATAAGTCGGATATAAAAGGTACGTCCATCTTCTAATGTGTTTCTAGTGGAATGAAAATTAAATACTTCTGACATTTACATTGCATATGATGCTCGCTAATAAGAAGTGTCTCAGAGTTTTTGCATGTTTTCTGTGTGAGATTTGTCTAAAACTTCAAACTGAATACCAGCAGTCTAAGAAATGTTAACCTTTAACCCCACACCAGGATGTTTGATCCAGATATATTAACACAATATCGTGCGTGTGTGTGTGTTGATGTAGTGGAGCGGGATTTGGACCTGAGCGTCCTCAGCCATCGTCCTCCCTCTCTCTTGCCCTCTCCCAACCATTTGGGCACCCTGGGTGGGCCCGGAGTTCATCCCCTCAAGAGTGGCCTCGGGGACACTCAGACCTCAACCCAGCCTCACGGCCTGCCTCACCCTAGTGGACAGAATCACCCCAGTCCTCCACTTCGTCCACAGGCTCCACCTCTCCTGGGCCACAGTGGGCTCCTGCCTCCCCAACTCCCCCCTCAGCTTGTACGTCAACAGCTCGCGATGGCCCACCTCATCAACCAGCAGCTGGCTGTTAGCCGCCTGCTTGCCCACCAGCACCCACAGGGAGTCAACCAGCAGTTCCTCAACCATCCTCCTATCTCACGGAGCTGCAAGATCTCCGGGGCTGTTTCTGAGCCCAGCCTCAACTCCGGGGCCGAAGTCTCCTCCGACATTTACCAGCAGGTCAGGAATGAGCTGAAGAGGGCCAGCGTTTCCCAGGCTGTGTTTGCCCGTGTGGCCTTTAACCGCACACAGGTAAACGTGGAATTAAGGCAAATGTGGAGATCATTATAAAAGACCTCATTCCATATAATGTAGGAATGACTATTTAAATGTGTGCGTCTGCAGGGCTTGCTGTCAGAAATCCTCCGTAAAGAGGAGGATCCTCGCTCTGCCTCTCAGTCTCTGCTGGTCAACCTGAAAGCCATGCAAAACTTCCTCAACCTGCCCGAGAGCGAGCGAGACCGGATCTACCAGGAGGAGAGGGAGAGGAGTACCAGCACTAACCACAACCACTCCACCAACCACATCTCCAGTGCCAACACACACAGACATTCACAGGTACATGCACACATTTAAATACGAGCTCTGCACATGAAATAAAGCGCGAACAGATCTCTTCTAAAATCTTAGACTCTTACAGTCTGGCTTACATCACTTCTCCAACATATCTTTTTTTTTCCAGTCCAAAGAAGTTTCATTGACATCAGCTTGTGTTTCTTGGTCTTGTGTAGACAAAATGCAGCATGCCCGGCCCGGAGCTGCAGATAAAGCTGGACTCACTGGTAAACATCACATCAGGGATCTACGAGGAGATCCAGCAGGAGATGAAGAGGGCAAAGGTCTCCCAGGCTCTGTTCGCTAAGGTGGCTGCTAATAAAAGTCAGGTCAGTCCTTGTTTTTGTTGTTTTGTTTTTTTATTATCACAACCAAACTATACTCTGCTGTGAACTTAGCCTGAATGGGTGTGGGCTCTAGGTGGGCTGCCTAAACTTGCATGTAGATAGACGGTTACACGTGCAAACTTGAGATAAAAATGTCTCAACATGAGTAAAAATTTCTGAGTTGATAATGTTTGAAGGAGCTGATGAGGGTGTAGTGTAGACGTGTGTGACTGTGTGTTTGTGCGAGGGCGTGTGCGGTATCTGATTACCCACTTGTGGCATACCATCATGACTCCATCCTCAGATAAACAATGCGGGCGATCGAGGGCGAGATCAAAGCATAGTCTGCTTCTGAAGGGGGAGACGGGGAAGGAGGGAGGGAGAGGGAGGACGCTATGGTTTTAAAACCAGTTTAAATATCTTCTGACAACAGACTACATTTATTACGAATACCGAGTTGGTGTGTTTGAGTGTGTGAGACACACTGAGAGATGCTTAAAAAATAAACCACACGACGAACAGAGGGATGCAAGATGGAGGAAAAGACAGACAAGATGATGGAGGGATGATCACATTATTACCATTAATTTCCAGGCTGAAGGCTGTGTATAAACAACAGCTGGTGGCAGATCCTGGGTCAGCCTAGCAGAGATAATGCAATCTTCACACACACACATGCGCACACTCATTTGCAGGCCCCACTCATATCAGATTTTCCTTCTGGTTTTTCCTTCGACTCTTTGGGACAAACTTGGATTCACTTGTGCTCGCACATATATAAAATAATATAAATAAATGTGTAAAATTGAAGAAAAAGTGACACATGCTCAGTGTACGTCACAGAACAAACAGTAAGGACAAAAGCAGCATGTATAGTACGTTTATATTTATATGTGCAATGGTGAAAAATGCAAACATGCTGGGATAAATTATGGAATAAAGAAGGGACGGATAGCTGCTTACTATATATACATAAGGACTTTACAGTATATATTCAGTGTATATGTTTTTACAGTGGTTTATAGATATATATATATATATATATATACGTCATGTTTTGGTTCAGGTATGGTGGATAGAAGTACAGACACTTTGTGACTGAAATCATTTTGCTTCTTAAAACAGAACGAATGTTACAGACACCTGGTGTGTAGTCCTAAAATTTCATATTAGTCCCCTAAATCTAAACCTACCTGCTTTCAAGTTTTGGAAAGTTGTAAACTAGCTTTGAGGAAGCTGCTCTCGATATAGTTTGTTTCGGGGTTTATTTACATTGTAATTCAAGTAGTTCAATTACTTTTTAACATTTTTGTGTAGGTGATTACGTGAATGCAAAAAAACTGTTTAAAAGATTCTTTATTTAGTTCACTATTGATTTTGCGAATTACTGACGCATGTTAGAAAAGCCCCGCCTTCTTTTTCTTTCATTGTAATTGCTGTAAACACCCTTTCATCAGGTGTCCACCACCACACAGTATTCCTTTGGTAAACCCTCCAGGTCTCAGTCTGGGAAAATGCTCAGTACACGATGCTAGAGTAGTTTTAATGCTTTCCTTTTGAGCTACACCTGCTCAAAAGGAAAGCACTACACTACATTAATTTCTTTGATAGTAAAGACACAGCTAACCTCTGTTCTTCCTTCAGGGTTGGCTATGTGAGTTGCTAAGATGGAAAGAGAGCCCAAGCCCTGAGAACCGCACATTGTGGGAGAACCTGTGTACCATCAGGAGGTTCCTGGCGTTGCCACAAGCCGACCGAGATCAGGTGTATGAAGAAGAGTCGAGACAGCAGCACAGTGACAGGCTGCACACCGTCCTGCACATCTCAGAGCCGCAGGTAACAAACATGCAGTCAGTGGTTGGAGTTCTGGACGGCTAGGATGAATCGGAGAGTTTGTTTTGTGTTTCACTGAAGTGGTAAATGTGGTTAAAAATCTGAGGAGCAAAAGAAACGCGTGAAAATCTGATATTTAAAAATAGACAGCCACTCGCAACCGCAGCGCAGCCATGTGTAAGAAAAGACACAAATCAAAGTGTTTTTACGAGTGAGAAAATGGGAAAACCAGCATGCGCGCGTTTGCTGTGCTATGTCGAAAAGTTTCCTCTGTCTCCTCCGTCTGTCTGATCCCACCACCTGCTCCTCTCAGCAGCCCTCCTCTTTGTCATGTTTGTGTCCCATAAGTCATTGAAAATAGAAGTGGTAAATGACCAGCCCACACATTTCCTGCTAAACACTCCTCCATCCCACCCTCTCCCAAAAACCAAAATGCTCTCCAGTCTAGCCCTAACCTCAATATTATTCAGAACATAGCCTGTAATTATTGAAGCAGAGAAAAAGGAATTGCCATTATCTTTATTTAGGTCCTTTAATTTTGATGGACCACAGATTTATGGTGTTGGATTCCTGTGTTTGGGTGTGCAGGCCTCCCCACCCTGTTAATAAGCTCTAGTAGCGTGCTTGTTTGTGTGATGAATTTGGGAGTTTAGCGTGCATGTTGGCGGGTGATGGAAGCTGGTTGATAACACTTCCGCTTGTAGTACATTTTCTTTGAGTCTGCAGAGGGGCACGAGCTGAAATACGAGCTGAACAGTTCACTTACTGCTGTGGTGATGAGGAGTGTGAGGACACAGAATGAATGATCTTCAAATAGACTGTGACAGAGCAAACCATAGTGTGTAATAGATTTTGATGTTTCAAAGCCTCAGAGTTTAAGAGATTTAGTTATTTATGGACAAATACGTGCAACCTTTTTCAGCATGGATGGCAAAGCAAATATGCCGTCTACACAAATGATCAAAAGGCAATATATTTGTAACTTTACATATAAGAAACATGTCTAAAGTGAATGGTGCAAGTGTTTTAAGTGCTGAAATATTTTTCTCCTGCCTTTCACATCTAACTTCTTCAGTGACACACAAAGCAAAACAAAAATATAACCAAATGTATTTTAACTGCTTTCCGTCATACCCTACTGAGTTTTTAATGCAGGAAATAAAAGTGTGATGCAGCTGTCTTAAAAAAAAAACCTCATAAAAACAGTGATAAAGTAATCGCCGTCGTCTTTTGTCACACAGTGAAAGTTATTAAAATCTACAGCAAAACTACTAGCAAAAACCCGCCCTATGGGCAGTTTTTGTCAAGTCTGTGTCACTTGTTCAGTTCACTCACGTATGAAAACACACACATATGTTAATTTATCATGGGACTGTTTTTAGCTTGATTTTACTGTGTATAGCGAGATGGCAAAAACTTTGTTTAGAAAAGCCAAACAAATGTATATTACATGTTTTTTTTTTTACTCTTCTTTGCAAGCTACATATCAATTACCGGCAAAATCTAAATACATTTTCATTAAATGTATTTACAAACAGCATACATGTGATGTTGCCTTTCATTTTGAGAACATAACATATATCATTTGGTAGGATTTGAGTCTTATTTGTTCATATTTAAAAAGATAATGTTTAAGTGATAACATTTAACAGGAAATGAAAGAAATCATGACTCAAGGGCCACTTATTAACTTCATACTGTGTCAACTTTGTGTTAAGCTGCCTCAGAAAAAGGTGAGCTGACCTTGAATCGGTTTTTTAAATGTACATTTTTGGCTAGTTTTAAATGAACTGATATGGAAAATCAAGAAGAGGCAAACATTTCTGTTAAATAAGGTGAGACGGATCCATTTCTTTTACACAGTTCAGTTGCATTTTTATTTTTCTAGTGCAGAATAGGCACCGCAAATCTTCTAAATGCTGTTAGTCAACCTTTTTTATTTTGTAAACAGACCCTCCACAGGCAGCCCCTGCCACCTCTAATGGCTCCATCCCCGATTCATGACGACCCCCAGCCCATCCCCCCGCCAGCGCTGCAAAGCTCAGAAGATGGGCCTCAGCGCGGGATGAGCCCTGGCCTCGGAGGTGGAGGAACAAAGAAGGCCCGGTCGCGGACAAGGATTTCTCTGGAGGCCCTGGGAATCCTCCAGAGCTTCATTGGCGATGTGGGACTGTACCCGGACCAGGAAGCGATCCACACCCTGTCAGCCCAGCTAGACCTGCCCAAACACACAATCATCAAGTTCTTCCAGAACCAGCGCTACAACGTTAAGCACCACAGCCAGGCCAGAGAGCCTATCGCTGGGGAGGATGACAGAGAGAGCTCCAGTCCCAGTGAGGGAGGCGTCTGCACAATCGAGGGCAGAGGAGGGGAGGAGGCTCTCTCCCCGTCTGAGGAGTCAAGTGAGGACGGGAGAGGATCAGTGGAGGTGTTCAGAACAGAAGGAGGAGATGTAGGTGGAGAAGGTGAAGTGGAAATGGAGGTTGAGAAGGAGGAAGGGGATGATGCAAAAGCTTCAGGGCCCCTAGCTTCCTCTCTGTCCCCTTACAGTAGTGTGGACAGCCCCCAGTCTGCAGAGCAACAGAGATAACAGCAGAGACCACACACAGACAACCTGTGAATAAACACAATTTTGTCATCACCTTTAATAGAGCTGATGATCAGAGCTCTTTAAAATCTGAAAAACTTGGGAAAAGTATTTATGGATTGTTTGACTGAAAAGGGAGTCCACCTACCTTCAGAGCCAGTGTTTTTGGTTTGTAAAACAGTATTTGGGACAATGTTCAGTGCCACTGAGAGAAAATGCATTTCAGTTATGCCATGGTTTTTGTTTTGGGGATGGGGAAAAGGGACCATGGGACAACACATCTTTGAAAAGCTGATTTATTGAATTCTTTGAATCGTTTTCCACTTTTTGACAGGATATAAAAGAAAACACTCAAACCTTCTACATCTTAGACTGCATTTAAAACACAGCCCTCTTTCTAGCTCTCCAAGTACATTTCCAACAGTTTTAGCAAAGAATGTGCATCTTCTTTGTCTGCTGTCGATAAAATGCAATAAATTTTGTATTGGCTGTACTGTGATGATAAAAGGTGCATATACAGTTTGAAAAAAGTGATTGAATGCATGTTGCCCCTCTGAAATCCAACCCCATAAATACATAACTGCAGGGATAGAGGCTTACAGCAGGTCAGAGGAGCAAACTCTTACATGCCTTCAGGTTCAGGTTACATGCACTTACATTGGGACCAAGGATAAACGGCACTGAACTGCAGTGGTAGCTCACAGCGAAGGCATTCGCCTTTTAGAAATACAAGCATGCAGGGAAAAAAATACTATAGCCTCTTATGTTCTGATTTTTTTTTCCCTTCTAGATATAATTTTTTTTGTGTTGTTCGTAAAATTATTTTGGAGATCCCTGCATTGGCTTGTCTGTATGTGAAACTCAAAAAAGCCAGTTCACACTTTGCTCCTTTTACTATTTATTACCAGCTTTGTATTTACTTAAATCTAAGTATTATTGTTGTAATTACATTTTCTTTTCTTTGCAATGATTACAGGTGTCTTTGTAAACGGGACTAAAACATGCCAAGAGGACCTTTGGACTGTTACACACTCAACATTGAACTTTTACTTTGGCTGAAAAGGAAAATAACTGTTTTTCTTTCTTTTTTCTTTCTTTTTTTTGGACATTTATGTACGTTATGATGTAAATGTTGGTGATCCACCTGCAAAAGTGAATCTGCCATTAAACTGGGATGCAACCACTGTCACTTTACACTGTTTTGTGTCATTTTGTGCAGCAAAGGTTGAGATTTTGTGAAAACCAATATTTGCTTTACAGTTTGTCTGCAGGACAGAGTTCCTGTTAGTTTCACTTGTGATGTTAAACTGCTGATTCTGTCGTTGGCAGGGCAGGAAAATCTGATAAGTTTAATGTATTCTCTGTGTGGGAAGTCTTGCATCTTTTGAATCGTGAAAATTCAATAGCACTGCAGTGACACTTACAGTAGCAGCCTGCACAAACCTTGGTGTGTGTGTGTGTGTGTCTGTGTTTATCAAACGCACCGATCAACCTATGAAGGTGGCTGTTTTCAAGGGTCTTCCTGTTTGTTGTCGTCATGTCTGCGCTCCAGAGAAATCCATCAGTTGATCTCGATAATGACTGAAGGGTGCATGTAAAGTCATGTAAAAGCTCATATCAAAATAGCTGTCATTCCATCTCTGATTCTAAGCAGTCACATGCAATAACTCAAACCTCCGACATTATAAAAAGAGCAGCTGTCGAATGCAAAGGCCTCGCTGACCACAGACGTGACTGTAAAAACAGCAGCTGTAAACTGCAAAATATAAATTGTACAAAAGCAATTAGAGGGATTGGGGGGGGGGGGCTTTTATAAATTTAGGTCGTGTAGATTTAACACGAGGACTGTGCAAAAACAAATATTAAAGGGAGAAACGTTAGTTGTCACAAGCACGTGTTAAATGACACCATGCAGGTGAACCGTCCTGCAGTTTTTACTCACTGAGAGCTGCTTGGGTTTACTAACCAGGGAAGTCAATGTAGGTATTGTTTGCAGAAATAATAAAGTTCTTGTTAACTTAAAGTGCATGTGTGGGTGGAAGCCTCATCCTACAGTCTTTAATATTTGTTTTTAAATACTGTTGTTATAGCATTCTGCAGTATGCTAATGGCAAAATGTACTGATCTGATTACATAAGTAAATCTGAGTGTAATAATGTCCTTGAGTCTTTCCAATGAATACAATCCATTTAAAAATGTTATCAAAGAACTGCGTATCTGTCAGAGACACTGTGATGATATCTGCTGTGAGGGTTCAGAGTTGTTTTGTTCTGGGAGTCATTAAGAGTTTTGGTAACTCTGTGCAGCTCCGTGTCTTCCTTACATACCAGAGCACCTGATAACAATTTGAATCATCTGAGCAAACTCTCATATCTCTATCTGTCTGCCCTTCTAAGGTCAAACGTGTTTGTGTGAAATGGCTGTGGTAGCAGGCTGTTGTCGGGAAGACATTTATATTAAGTTGCATGTGAAAACCATGACCTGCACACTCGACCACGACTCTAACCTACTTGTTTACCGGTTTCTTTCCCACACTGAAAATGTTTTCACTCAAACTGGAGAGGAAATCCCTCAGAAAACAGCCAACCTCGTGGTGGAAAGTCAAGAAAAAGTTATTGGAAAAGTAAAGCTGTGAGCCCTGTGCTACTAAAAAGTAACAAAAAAAAATAAAAAAAAAAGGATTCAAAGCTAAAGCGTGAAATATCCTTTGTGTGTTTCATGTAGTTTTCTGTGTTCATCGCTTGTTTCAAGTGTGATGAAAACTAATTGGAGATCACAGTTAACTCAGATCTAATATTACAACTGCATCAGTGAGTGTCAGCACGGTCCACCGGTTTTCTGCTCACACAGCTGGCTATTAGAGCCGTATGGCAGGCTGATACGGGGCCATTAGAGGTGTGTGTGTGTGTGTGTGTGTGCGTGCTCTGGGACAGGGACGCAGGTGCTCCGTGGGCTGATATTACCCAGGATGCTCGAGGTGGGGGCGTGGGGGTTATAGGGGGAAGGAGGCTCTCTGTGGAGCTCGCAAACACACCTGTGATCCCCTGCTAGCACGCTCACACACTCGCACACACACGCTGTCCCCTCAGCCCCTGCGCTGGAGCACGTTAATACACACTCTGATAAACAGGCTAATACTCGCAGCGGCAGCACTTCACACACCATTGAACGCAACACACGGTAATCAGTGAAGCCAACACGTGGCACTGTGTGTGTCTGTGTGTGTGATGTTTTGGAGGCTTCTGTGGCCTTTGTACACACTGCCTTGCATGTAAGCAACAAACAGCGTGTAGTGAAACATTCGAGAAAGTTATAAGTGCAAACCAATTTTTACATTTTTAATTTAGAGTCCACATTGCAGCACACTAGTTGCATAATGAGGGCTTTTATTTTTTCATTTACTGTGCCCTGCTCCTTTGGGGACTTAGATGACTTCATTTAGTCAGTTAAGCCCCTCATGTGATTCATTTGTGGCATGCATTAAGTATGGGTAGCACTAATTTGCACATAACCCATGAAAACGTACAATACTTGTCAAAAGTCTTGAGCCATCCCTCATTTCTTTATATTTTGCTTAGTAAAGCAGTCTTCAGGAATAGTTCTCCAGGTTTGTTGAAGGACATTCAAAGCTCGTCTTTGGATGTTTCTGCCTTTTGTTCCGTTCTCTGTCAACATGATCCCACACTGCTTCAATAATGCTGAGGTCCATCCTCTGGGGAGGCCAATCCATGACTGATAGTGTTCCAGGTATGCTTTTACTGCATTGCCATTGTGTTTGGGATCATTGTCAAGTAGAAAATTGAAGCTGTTGCCAATCTAAGAGTACAATCGTAATTCCATCCCTTTTGACGAGATCTCCAACACCACTGGCTGAAATGCAAACCCAAACCATGACAGAGCCTCCACCCTGTTTTACAAATGGGTGTATTCACTCATTTTTGTACTCTCACCTGACCTTTTCTACACATACGGATCCCAATTTGAACCAGAAATTTAAACTTTTGCCACTGACTTTCAATCTAGTTCTTATTTAATGTTCATACCTTAGCCTCTTCTTCTTGTTTCCCTTCCTTAAGAATGGTTATGATCTCCACTGAGACCATTTCTGATGAGGCTTCAGTGACAGTCGACAGATCAGCTGAAGGTTCTTTTCTGGATTTTCTTTTCCTGTTTCTTAAGAACATTATTTTAGAAACTTGAAAGAACGTAAAAAGGACAGCTTTCAAAATCACAACAAAGTCTGGCTCCTTATATGCAAAATTTAAAGACATGAGGGGTGTCTCAAGACTTTTGCACAGTGCTGCAGAAAGATTGCAACCAGTGTTGTGATTTTCATCTGAATATGAAGTGTTAGAAAACTGCAAACAAGTTGTCTCTGCATTTGGAGCACTTGAAATGAAAAACCTGAAAGTATCCTAATATCCTACTACCTCCTACAATAGGAGGAATTTTCTTTACTACAAGCATGAGCAGCTTAAACATCCAGACTTCAGGTGTGTGGTTTATTTTCTGTGAATAAAACCAGGACTTGAAATAATCTCACAGAAAGCACGTTCAGTCAGATAACAAATTATTGATTGAGTTTTCTTAAACATAGTATTAATAATGTATCATACTTGAGATAGAAGTACATCCTGTCTGTCTCATTAGGTGACATTTATGCACAATTATGCAATTTATGCACCCACAAGCACCTGAACAGAAACTGTGTAAATTATAATTACCATTCTCCTATAACACCTCCTCTTACAGCACTAATGCTCTAGCCGATTACAACTACTAACTATTTAACCTTTACCTGAACTTAAAGCTGGTTCTAACATGAAGTCTAAAAACAAGTCCAAGTCTTGAAACAAAGCTTTAAGCAGGTTTGGGGACATCCAAATCCTCACCAGCTCACACACAGTTACGTTAACTTTTCCATTTTTCAAAAAAGAATTTCACTCTTATTCAAATCGTAGAAAATTCCTCCTCAGAAATGTGTCATTAAACACAATGCGTCTGTAGGGTATTATGTATGCTAGGACGCATCCAAGTTATTGCACATTGTCATCAGCTACTCATGGTAACTAAACATCACAACTTTTGGCCCGTCACACACACACACTTACACACAGATGGTGAAAACACCCCTCAAAACACCCAGAGATGAAACGAGTCAGAAAACAACCACATCACATCTCCTTCAAAAACAAACATTTAATTATGGCAGCTCTGCTGCATTAGTGGCCGACCGGCGGGTTTTGATGTGCGCCTCTAAATAGCGTTACATTGGGCCAGTAACATTTTTAACGCCCACAAAAGACATTCAAAGCAAATCACTTCAAGAGAAAAATGAAAGACAATTTAAGACTAATAGGGTTTTAACTTCTAAAAGTCTGGAATCTGATCATTTAACGTGCCATTTCAAGTCATAAAAGCTCCATTTTTTTTGTTAATACATGTTTTGTTTTGTTTTTAAAAAAAAAGGAAATATATTTAAAGCTAAATTAGGAAGCTTTCTCTCTACGTCTGGGAAACTTTAGGAATGGACATCTTATATTTGGATAATTCATTAATGGATGTGGATTACAACAAACGTTAACCTACTTCTGATCGAGATTGCGTTGATCTCCAATAAAAACTTCCAGCTCATCTTTACTCTCTGTAGTCAGGTGTTTTCAATGATGAATGACTAATTCAACAAAATATGCTACTTCAGAAGCTTTCAGTGATGGTTCATGATCGTAAACACTATAATGTTTTACTCTGTATTTAACCCAACAATAAAGAGGTAGGGTTCAAACTATATCTACCTTTTAGCACACGGAGTCCCACAGGCGAGTGTCCTGGGCCCCCTGCTGCTTGTAAGGGAATACAGTGTATCGTGGTTACCATGAAAATCCCATCTTTAAATGTTCATGATTCATTTAGCCACTTAGGTTTCGCTCCGTGTACATTAATTTAGGTGAAGAAGCTTTTTGGCATTGTTCCATCTGGCATATTAACTTGTGTGATGTGGCTTGAAATGTGACAGATAAAAGGAGATGCAGGGTGGGCCTATTAACCTAAATAAAGGCACCCCTAATTCTCCCTTTGAAATAATGTACTTTAAGCCCAGTGTTTTAATGGGGAAAGAATCATCTAAAATTACATACATCTATTGCCAACATGCAGTACAAACTGAGCGAGCACAATAAAGTTATTTACCTTTTTAATTTACTCCACTGATAGATTACTAATGCTTCTGTAGGTACGGTAAACAGAACATTCACTTATGTGCTCTAATTAGGAAACAGACCAATTAATATCATTAATAAAAAATAACAGAATTTACAGACTCTCCTTTGTGGCACAATTTTATTTGCTTGTGCTTATTTTTCATTTGGTACTTACTGTTCACCCAGTAACTGAAGAGGTTTTTAGGCTACAGTACCAGGCAACAGCAAAGTTAAACAGGTGACTGGGAAACTCTGCTGTAGATGTTACTGTGACTTATACAGAGCACCTAAATACTGTTGCACACCACACTCACCCCCTCCTACCCAGCCACAGCACTGAACCTGTTCAGGAATGTCTCAAGCAACATGACAAACAACCCAAAGTGTTGACTCTGCCCCCAAACTTCCTAAATCTCATCCCAAGCAAACATGTGAATGTGCCAGAAAAGACCTAATCCTCACAACCCACAGGACCCGAATGATCCACTGCCAACATCCTGGTGAAAGACACCATGGGACAGCAACAGAGGTCAAAGGGACCTAGACTATATGAAACAAGTGCTGTGTCTCGTGATCGGCGTATACACCATCATTAATGCTTCCCTGAGCTTTGAGCACACAGAGAAAGTGAGAGTCAATGATCTATTAAGGCATTCCGAAGTTATGTAAGGCAACGTTGGCTTAATTTATGCTCTGTAAATAATTATGTCATTGCGCAGTGATCTCGCTTCATCACACTGGATTTTACATCACATCCACCACCTCCAGCTTAGGTGATGTTCTCAAAAAAACACGTAAAGAACAGGTTTCTGTTATTTCTCAGTGACTAAAGGGCATCAGTTTGCCAAAAGAATATTTAATAACTGATGCTGAAACATACACTTTCGACTTTCTTGCTTTAAAAAAGAAACGTGGCAGTGACTGGAGCACAGCTGAAGTTATTAACCCTTTCAGCAGACAGATAATGTGTTGGTCTAACCTCAGTGCGAGCCAGAGGAGCCGTGGAGGAAGCACAGCTGGCCGGGTGGCTGTGGGCTCTCGACACCAGCTGCAGACTCTTGTGCAGAAAGAGCCACCAGGTGTCTGGGATTTCACGCTCCTTCCCTCTTTCCACCGATTCCTACTGCCGCCTGCTGAACCGTTACTGGGTTGGATTAGCACCGGCTGTTCCTCCACAGTGCCACCACGGGCCCACAGCCCACCGCGCTTTACTGCCCAAATGTGCTTTGGACTTATTTTCAAGTTTGCTGCCGAAGCCGTGTTTTAGTAGTCTGTGTTTAGTGACGGTTGAGATCTGTTTGTTGACAGGGTGAGCATATTTGTTTTCACTGTTGTCAAGACAAGAAATATTTAATTAAGAAAGGTCACTTCACCAAAATTACAAAAACACAAATTGTTCATGCAAATAGTTTTTGGTTTTGGTGGCGTTGGCCTACCGCTGAAATTTTCTATTCCCAGAACATGGTCCCCAAAACCCTGGATAGTCCAAAGCCTCAGTCAAGTTCTGACACTTCCAATGACAAACTGTGTGAATGAATCCCTTTTCAGATGTGCACGCTTCCCCATTACTGTGACAGGATATGACTGCTTCAAGTACAAATGACTACACTGGTCACTTTTCCACAAAAGTTGTAATGGCAGCCTCTTTTCCTAGCTAGTAACATTTATATATTACTTTCAGTGCAGTGTAAGTTTAACTATATGACTGTTGCTATAACACACAGGTGAAACCAGCCATGTTACACAAGCGTCCTCCTATTTCCAATCTTGGTGCAAAATTTAGCTAACTTGGCTCTAGCTGTGTTTAGCACATATGAGATAATCAATAGCATATATTTTCCAAAAGCTAGGGCTAGTCAGATTTACTGACGTGACGATATTCCACTGACTCCATTCTATCAAGGCAGTGGCACAGTTATCAGAGATGAATGTTAACCCTGTTTTTCGCTAACCAAAATTAACATCCTATGTTATACCACAGTGAATTACAAGCTACACTTGCTAGCCACGCAAGTTAGCTAGCACATATATTAACATACAGTGAAGTGCAGTCCCATAAAAACAAACTACACCCCACCATTCAGTCGCTTTTGGAGTCATGTTTGGTAGTTATAACTTGAAGTCCTTGTCTTTTGTATGACTTTATCAGTCTCTTGTATCAATATGAAGGAATTTTGGTCCTCTTCTTTACAACATTGCTTCAGTTTATTTTGAGGTTTGTGGGCATTCATTTATACACAGCACAACTCAGGTCTGAACTTTGACTTAGCCACTGGTATACAGAGGAGTTTGTGGTCAACTGCAACATCTCCAGTTTGCCCTCATCTGTCCAAAGGGCATTGTTTCAGAGCTCTTGCAGTCTGTTCAGACTTTGCAAAACTAACCCATGCTGCCATGTTCTTTTTGGAGGCTTTCTCCTCCAAACCTTCCAAACAGTCCATACTTGTCCAGTCTTTTTCTGTTATGAACTTTAACGTTTAACATGCTCACTGAGGCCTGTAGAGCCTGACATGTAGCTCTTGGGTTTTTTGCAGTTTCTCTGAGCATTGCACGCTCTGACCTTGGATTGAATTTGCTGGGATGTTCGCTCCTGGGTAGATTGTAACATTATGTTAATGCAAACTGAATGCTCCAGACCAGTAAATTGCCAAAACGGTTCAGTTAATGAAATGCTTTTGATTAGCAGCAAGGGTGCTCTCTTTTTTTACAGGACGTTTAACTCCTCAGCTTTACAGTCTAATCCAAACACAATCACAATTTAAAAAAACAAAAAAACAGTCACTTCCTACTTTCAACACTTTAAAATAATAGTCCACAAAAACATACGCTCTCCTTTTGAAATATGTATGAATTTACCTTTAAAAAGGTAAGATTTTGAAACAGTTACATTTCTGATATTGTCAAACAAAACACAATAACCAAAATGAGATGTTGTTTTGTTCATTTTACTTACTCTTATCTCTCCTCAGCTTTCCCTCATTATTCCTTCCTTCCTCTCTGGGATTTCTTCTAATCTTTCCAACTAATCATGAGTGTTTAAAGCCTAAAGTGAAAGAGAAAGGAAGTGTTTAGAGTAATGCATCCACACAGATCAATACATAAACACACAGACACACACATGTGTGTAGGTGTATGTTACACTCAAAGAAACCTATAACGCGCACTATAAACACACAGATATACTGTATTCATATACAGAAATACACACAGACCAGGCGGCTCAAACAACTGCTAACAATTACAACAATTAGTGGTTGTACATTGCCAGCCAGCCACGCTGCCTGTTTATAATGTGATGGAGCACAAATGTCATAACAGTGAAGCTTTGAGACAAACAAGATGCATTATCAACATGATGCCTGCAGTAAACTACAAGCACTTATGTTATCAAGCCGAGAAACTGAGGAAGTCTTAATCTTCCACATGCCAAGAAAAGCCATGGTTATTTTTTTTCTCAGTTAGTGACACGGCGATTTAGTATTCAGGAAAAAATGCTCAGAATTTGCAAAGTGGTGATGATGATCTTTCATCTTGATCTTTATATGTTAAAAGTATCGGTACTGGTATCGGTATAAAGACTGGCCCGATGTTTACTTGCTATCAGGTTGATACCAAAATTTGCAGTATCACGCCGCTTAGTATGTTTCAGACATCCTGTTAAAACGTTAAGATTCATTCGCCAAGAATATCCATGACTGGTTTCGTGGAAAACACGACCCCGCGGAAACAAAAAACATACTAGAGGTCAGTTCTGTGTATTTGATGTGGCCGCAGTATCGTTTTGTGTTCGTGTGGACTGAAGGTTCGGCTGCATCGGGACACAGCGGGAGAGCTTTAATGGCTGCTGCTAGATTGAGCAGCTCTAAGTGAATTAACTGAAGGAGGAGAGTTTGAAAGTGACTAAAATAAGATTAGTGGGCATGAATAGGGCGTGTGTGTGTGTGTGTGTGTGTGAGGTCTTGGGGACATTAGTGAGTCCATGCAGTCACATTCTGCCTCCCTTTTGGGGACAAAAGACAAAAAGTCTGCATACTGTGAGTTAATATATTTTAGGGTGAATATTGAAAGTTAAACTAGGAAATGAATGTCAATGTTAAGTCAGTCCCCGTTTCATAGTGGACATTTTGACAAAGTAAATGTTAAAATGAGCGATCTCATAGTTATATTTAGGCTCTTGAAACCATGCTCTCTGACTGTCATTGCCACGACTCACTGGGGCACTTGAATAGAACAAAACTATTGTTAATATCATTATGAACACCTGTACTTTTCCTACTGTGGCCAGTCAAAATGTCTGGTGAGAAAATTCCACTATCCACACTTTTCACATCTTTTATTTGCAAACTGGTAACTATTATTTTTATAGCAAATTCTAGTCTAGGACTTCATCTGACGAAGGTCATGTAATCTGCTCAAAACAATGTTAAATATTTAACATGAAACAACAAATTATTAATTCAAGGATTAATATTTTATAGGCATCTGTATTTGTATAGCATGATAATTTCATTTGGCAGACCTTGGGGCACCCCTGGGTAGCTTTTGGTACTAGTTTGTTTTTGTTACTTTAGTATTAAAAGCCAAAATGGGGGAAATTGTCTCTTTGCAGGTAACAAAAAAGTACACAACTGGATTTGGGGAAACTTTTTTTTTTAATTAACTGATTTTTTTCAGGCAAGGAAACTGTCCGCACTTAGGTTATGGAATGATTCACTCTAGTTTCACAGATAGCTGAGGAAATTTCCAGCCTGTTTTCACTCCTTGCACAATACACAATTTTTTTCTTTGATGTAGGTTGTGGCAATAGTACGCCAAGCTCATCAAACTTGACCTTGGCTTGAAATTCAAACATATTGTTTAAGCATTTTTTTTAACATGTATTTTTAATGTTGTAAAGGTGTGTATTTTAACCCAAACAGCAATATTTTCCTACATTACTCATTAGTTTTAACTGTATAAACCTTAACAAGCAGATTTTGGCGCTTTAACCCAACCAGCTGGTAGAGCAAAACAAATATGGAAGCAACAACTAAGTAAAAAAAAGTTCCTCCCAAATCCTCCCAAAAGAAAACAACCCACAAACCACCCTTGTCCTCATTGACTGTGATCTCCTGGTGTTCAATATTGCCTCCAAAGTTGCGTCAAAGCCTGGTGCCAAGAGACACCATGCGCAAATCTCTGTGAACAGCAGTATTTGACTCCCCAGAATGACAACGCGTTACTAATTTGTGATTTTACAATGTCAAACTTGGCTGTGAGGGTCCACGCAGCTTTGGCTTTCAGCACAAAGGGCATATGTGTAGGTTTAGGGTATGTGTAGGCATACCCCAAACTTTGAGAGTGGGCATTACAGTTTTCCAAATAAAATTGGACTTTTTTGCATCTATGTAATTTGTTTTCATTCACATACTTCCATCTGTGGTAAAAAGGCAGTGTATATGAAGCTTAGTGCTCACATGTTGCTGGCTAGAGTTAAGGAGGCCTGTGGACTGTAGCAGTGAAGTAGCTAGCATTAGGCTAGCACGTTTGTCACAAATGGATCCATTTTTAAAATATTAGTTGGGGAAACTGCCAGGGTCGTCCAGTGGACCGACAGTGATCCAGCGATATCCGTCTCTTTCTGTCTGTCCTCCTGGATCTCTCCAGTCGTCTGTCTTCCTGGCAGGCAGCAGTCTATCCTACACTGGGACCGTAGCCTCCTCAGCAGACAGCAGCCCTAATTTCATTAATTATAAACCAATATGCTGCTCACAGTCCCTCTGGAGAGGACTTTACCCAGCACTGGCATCTGTTCAGCACAAACACAGTGAGGGATGGAGGAATGGAGGGAGGAGAAAACAAGGGCATTTCTGACTCCTACCCTAGGTGAAGCATGGTGCTGTGCGGGGAAGTGGATGGAGGGGGAAGGAGGTGGTTGGTGAGGTTTTAAAAGTAAGTTAATATGGACTCAAAGTAGGAATCCAAAACAGTTTCATGTACAGAGTCATGGAAAAGGAAAACTTACAAGCTTAAAGTAAAAAGGACAGATGTCTATAGAAACTAAAAACCTCAGAACAAGACTTTCCGTGACTTTGAAGGATTTGGTTCCAAGAGTTTTAAAGAAAGAAAATACACAGTTCTTTGATTTGTCTCATTTTATTCTCAAATCTGAAAACTTATCAAGTTTTTTCTTTTTAAAAAAAAAAAGAGTGATGAAAAGTGTCTTTTTTTTCCGTTTCCCTGGAGAAAGCCTTACACCTAAATGCTTTATGACTCAAAGTGATCCTTAACTGTGATGATTCATTAGTCCATCCAGACTATTATTTAATGTGTGGCCAGTCTGCCATTACTTACATTAGATAATTAATATTCTTTAATGCATGGCAAATTGCTGTGGGTCGAATAATCTTATTTTTTTGACCACTCACGCTTATCATTTGCATATACAGCCAATGGTGATGAAGCTCATATGATATGGGTAGCTGCACTTGAAATTACAGTTACAAAGAAGTTCTGCTAGAAAAAATATTAGTTACCAGGTGTAACTCTATAACCAATCCCTTTCCTCTACCACAGCCAGAAGTTCCAGAAAATTCCTCCTGGATCTTCTCCTGATTTAGTGGGATTTGTGGCCGGGCTTCAGTGTACCTTTCAGGAGCTTTTTTAGTCGTACACAGAGAGAGATGGTGGGAATTCAACTAACACAGAGGTTACAAAGACGCCCTTCCCTCCAGTCATCCATTAAGCCATTATCACATATATAATACCAAACATTGTACAACACACTGCAACACATTATGTTCAAACTTGACACCACCAGCTCACCAACAAATGAAAAATAAAAGCAAAGCAAACTTTAAAGAAAAGTGGAATGAAAGAATAATCATAAACAGGCTGTTAATTCATTCACACATGAGCTGCACAGCCTTACGCACAAGCATTCAAAGTGCAAAAGCATGTTACCAAAGTGAGGGCTGTTTACTCCCTCATCATTCATAAATTATATACGTAAACACAGACATTCTGGCACATCACAAAACGGCCGGACAAAAAAGCGATGCAGCGTTTTATTTTTTCGTTGCATCGGCTACAGATATCAGGTCAAAAAGGTGCTAAGCTTCACTGTTTCTGTAAATTAGGATTAAGCAGCAAGTATGAGGTGTGAATGCAGAAAATATGAAAATGTGGGTTAAAATATGCTGAAATTTGCACCTGTCGTTTGACTTTTGTTCTCTGTGCTTTAAAAAAATTCTGACTTGCGACTTTAAAATGTGATTAATGATATGGATTTAAGGTACCCATGCATTCCAGTCCCAAACAAGCAATGGGAAAAGGTGAACTACTTCCTGTATCACAGGGCAGCTTTAATGTGATTTTCAGCTCTAATTAGAGTTAAGTCACTTAGTGAGTTGTAATGATGTTTGGCTCACTGAGTAGCAGACGCCGTCCATCAGCCAAATGAAATATTAAACTGACCTACCGCTGGATTGAGTGCGTGTGTATGTGTGTATTTATATTTGTAGTTTTGTCAAGAGACCCCCGTAGCACACTGTGTGTCCATCATGACCACATACAGTACAGTAAACACAAACGCGCACACACATTTATGACCTACATTTACTACACACACAAACAACAGGGTGTCAGGAGGGGCAGGGCAGCAAATATGCGTGTGTGTGTTTGTGTGTAAGCGTGTTTGTTGGGGGGGTGAAACTCTGCAGGTGCACTGGGCCGTAAATCTAATGCAAAATTAGTGTTATCTTCCTACCAAATAATTCATGAGCCCGCATCTGAAATGATCGCAGAATGACTCGGCTTGTCGTCCCCTCTGTCTTTGTCACTCCTCCCCCATGAATGATGATTTATTTAAGATGTCACATGGAGCAAAAACTAGTAAATAAGAACAGCTACAACTGACAATTCTCTGGTTTGATCCCAAATGACTGTTAGGCCTGATTCGAGTCATGGAGGGCATATGAAAGGAAGCAGCAGCATCTTGACTTACAGTCACAGTAAAAAGAAGGTACACCGTCTTTCAGTTTAAGGCTTTATGTATTAGGACATAATTAAAAAGTCATCTGATCCTGGGTGGATCTTGGAATTAGGCAAGTACAAACTCACACTAACCATAAAATGTGACATATTATGCTGTGTTATGAAATCAAAGGGCTATAAGGCTGTTTCCACACAATCATCCTACAGTGAGAAAAAGTTATTCACTGTTGGAAAACATTCAAGACAGCTGCCAATCTTTCCAAGAGTGAATATCCCAGCAAACTGCCTCCAGGTTCATCTTGGGGTGTACTTAGTTGTTACAAACCTATATGTAGTCCTGTGAAAACTTTCTGCTTTCTTCATTTTGACTTGGTTTTTCTCAAATGAATAATGGCACAGTGCAATATACCATGTGTCGTTGCTCGTCTGAGGTTGTATTTGTCTAATTTAAAGCCCTGGTAAGGTCTACATATTTTTTGTCTCCTGATTTTTAAAATCTTAGAGTTGACAGAGGGTGGACTTTGTTTTTACCATGACTGCATATTTATTTTTACTGCAGTTTGAGTTTAAAACACAATTCAAAAAAAGGGTGTCTTACTGTAACAATTTTGCTGTCTATAGTCCATACGTCAAACTCAACAGTAAAGTAAACTATACCAGACCAGAGATGCAGCTCGTTTTATCCATCATGCTTAAATCCATTTCCATGCTTTTCTTGCATTATCTTCTGATTGGCTGCTCCTCATTAACGAAAGGCTGCAGGTGGGTGGGGCTTCTGAGCTTCCAGCTGTGTTCCTAAGATGACCACATTGGGGATAACAGCTCTCACTGAGATGACTGAGAACCAATTGTAGAAAGAAACTGAGCACTTAGAGCAGACTGAAGCCTGAGCTTTTGGTTTATAGGTCTTAAAAGTACATACATTATGCCTCATTAGTTGAATGTTTGATACAAGCATCCACAATTTGAACAGAAAAGTGGTCAAAAGCATAATAGGTCTGCTTTAAAAAGCACAAGGGCTGTAATTCAGGGCCTATGTGGCTTGGAACAACATCAAGAAGATTAAATACGAACCATATCAAGTCTAATACATGCCTTTTTTATGGAAATTGTGATCTAATAACTCCAATTTTGCTCCTATTTGTTTGGGCAACAAGGTGGCTAGCAAAACGTTGTTACCAAAGCAGCGGCAAGCACTTTACTGATGTTGTTTGGGATGTGGCTTTTCTCTGCACCCACAACAGCTTTTAATCAGAAGAGGTCAACAAAACAGTGATTTAGTATTATGTTATAGTGGATCTGGGTGGCAATGACTGTGTGTGTGGGTGACGACAAAGTCGCCTTTTCAATAAAAAAATGTAGCAGTACTGTGGCAAAATATCTTGTTCCCTCAGGAAGCACAACTATAAAAAAACATTACCAGTCATCAAATAACTTGATGAGCGCTGGAGTAGTAGGAGCTGACAGATACTATGAAATGTCCTCCAGCTGCATCGACTTTATGTCGTGAAACATCAGCTGAATCGTACCATTATTTTCTTTTTACCTGATACTTCCACAGGGAAATAGCGAGAAGACTTGGCTTCACTTTTAGTTCACTGGCCGGAGCCCAGTTGACTGTGTTTACTTTATTATAGGTCAGTGTGTGCACACCCACTAACTATAGCCAGGGCCTCAGCATATAAAACCCTAAATAATATGTCTACATTTAGAGAAATCATCGGGTGTCGCTGTGGAATGCAACACCATTGTGGTAAAACATTTTCACAAAAGAGCAAACAACCACTGGAGAAAGCCAGAAAAGGGACAACGTCTTTGTGTTATGATACAATGTGATTGACACGTGTATTTTTTTGTGGCCATATTATATATGGATTACCTATAATGGTTATTATGTAGCAAATACTTCAACATCCACTGTGGGCAAAGATGTTTTTGTGCAATTATTTTTTGTTGTTGTTGTTTTCTTGTTAAGAAATGGTAAAATAGATTCAGTGAAATGATTAATTTCATCTCCTTGCTTTTCTTGCATTGCATCACACCCTTTTAATTAAAGGCATTTTGACATATAGCAGAATGAAAAGTCCTTTTTTAATTATTACCATTACTTATCGTTGACGTTATTAGAAACACCTCTGCTTATACTGCTGTGACAAGTAAAAATATCAGCAGCTAAAAGGGCTTATTATAACATCCACACTCTCTGTACTCACATATAAATCTGGCCCATAGTCCTGGATTTTTACCTGAAGTTCTATTAGAGACATTAATCATGTTAAAGCAAACTTTGTGTGAGATAGAGTGGCATAAAGCTGGCATTCAGAAGAAAAGCCGTTTTTTAATGCACTGGCAAAAATGATACACAAAAGCTGTGTCCCAATTCCCAGGCTGCATCCTTCGGAGGCTGCATTTGAAGGCCAATTACGTCACAGTCAGGCGACAAAGGCTGTCCCAATTCGAAGGCTGCTCCAAATGTGGCCGACAAATGCGTCCTTCATTTTCCCGGATGGGTGGGGTATATCCTTCGTGGCCCAACCTATCCCAGAATTCATAGCGGGGCCCAGCCAATTCCAGTTTCTAACAATGACGGCAGCTTAGTTTTAATATTACTCTTTCTGGGTCACAAAATAAACTTTTAAGCTATTTTCAGGCGAGAATGTAGCTGTGTAAACTTCAAATATCTGCTCGGTTTATCAAGACATCACATATTTGCAAAAGTGCTCTGACGTTTTTAGAGACGTCTGTTACCCACCAGCTCCATAGCTAGCCGGCTCACTAGAGCCGGCAAGAACAGCGAACTCCCGGCACATTGTTTTCAGACCCCGTGCGGTCTTTCGCTACTCAGCTTATACATGATATATAATCACTTAGATAACTTAAAAATGTTTTTGTTTGGCTTTTTTCAGTGTTTTATTTGTTCCTGAGTAAATCGGTTTGGCTGAGATTAAAGTTATAGTTTTCACACAGCTGAATAAACATCAAACAGAAAACTGATTAAATAGAAGTGTGACATGTTCGAGAATTTACTCCAATATCCTGTTATATTTTAGATAGCAAGGAGCAGACGGCTGAGTGTATTCAACTCCACCGAGACAGCTGGTGACGCAAATCTGAAGGTTAGACCGTCCCATTTCACACCCTCGCACTTCCGGCCTTCTCTGTCTTCGAAGGACCCGGCCCATGTAGACCGTGAAGGCCAGGTCCTCCGAAGGATGCGGCCTAGGAATTGGGACACAGCTATAGAGATGGCATGGTCATATTTCAGTATAATTCAGGGAGTTATATGGGTTCCATAGAAACAATGACTCTTATCCAATGATGCTCAACTGATGGCAAACTTCTGGCTTCTGGTTTCAGTAACTATATGACCATGCCATGAGAATAAAGGCATTTTACTGTTACATGGAAGTTTTTGATTTCATTTAAAGTCTATTTACAGTCATGCAAAAGACAGTTGTTTCACTTGCCATGCCCCAAAATTCAGCAGACTGCAGAACCATCTTTAGCAGCAATAAGTTGAATTACATGTAATGGTTCTTTGTGGAGGAATTTTGGCCCACTCTTCCTTACAAAATTGCTTCAGCTTATTGAAGTTTGCAGGCATTATTATTATTATTATTTTTTCATTTTGGTTAACCTTTAGCTGTTGGACAGCTGGGCTCACATTTAGCTCTAGAAGACTTTGGTATACAGAGGAGTTCATGGACAACTCAATGACTGCAGAGTGGTTAGGTCCTATAGCTGTAAAACAAGCCCAAATCATCACCCCTCCATCCCTCTGCTTGACACTTTCTATGAGGTGTTTGTGCACTATTATGACCAGACATCTCCACTTTGATCTCATCTCTCCAGAGGACATTGTTCCAGAGGTATTGTGGTTGACTTCAGATGCAACTTTGCAAACCTAATCCAAGCTGCTATGAACTTTTGGGAGAGAAGAGGCTTTCTCCTGCGAGTGTCTCCAATTGTGCTGTCATAAACTTTAACATTTAACATGCTAATTGAGGCCTGTAGCATCTGAGATGGAGCTCTTGCATTTTTTTCTCAGCATGGCACACTCTGACCTTGGGGTGGATTTGGTGATAGTCCACTCCTGAGTAGATTATGGCAGTTATGACATTGTGTTAACACACACCTGAATAGTCCCAAAATGTTTGCTTTTTCAGAGGTGGTCACAGCTTTCCATGATTAATTAATTAAGTACATTTGATTAGCAGCAGCTGGCTATTGCTTACCCCTGTAACTGAAGCAGAAACATACTTAGTTTTTTACACGAGTCCTGTGAAAACTTTGTTTTTTGGGGTGTTTTTTTACTACATACAGATGTTGCCGTGTGTAAGTTAAACACAAAGCCATAGCTAGGAAACAATTAGCTTAGCAAAAGAACCGAAAACTTGGTGAATAGTTAGCCTGGCACTGCCATGAGGTTCAAATGGGTTCAGTGCACTCAAATGAAACAACAGGCTATAGATGCCATGTGTAGTTGGATGGCTTTAAAACTTTTGTAGCTTGATTTAATCTTTATGCTGAGCTAAGCTAACAGATTCCTGGACTCCTACAGTAGCTTCATATTTCCTCCACTATAGCCTATGTTTAGGGTCCTTTGCGTAGTCTGTGGTTTTATTGGCAGGAATTTTGAAACTTGAAAAAGAGTAGAATAACCTTAAACAAGCGTTAGATCAAGGGTTTGAATCAAATAGAACTGGGTCCACAAAAGTAGAGATTAGCTGTGACATTAGTTTAACTTATCTCTTCTCTCTGGATACATCTGGGGAATTTAGACATACTAAAGACCAAAACTCCACACAATATACTATAAACAATGACGACCCCCCCCCCAAAAAAAAAGATCTCTTCTACTCGGTGGTATAAACTTACCCCAAATTAGGGGGTCATCTGGCCCAGTGGTCCAAAGTTAAAAGGAGCATTACCCATTCATTTACCCACACAGCCTTTTCTAAACACTGGTCTAAATAAATTGGATATGAAGCCTGGATGCTAAGCAGGCATCATATGATCTTTGTTTCGTTCTGGCAAACAAAATTTGACAAAAAACACAGTCGATAGCAAAGCTCCTCTGATAACCTAAACACATTGGCACGCAAGGACACACACACACACATATTCACACATGTCTCAGTGGATCATATTTGCCAGCAAATCCATATGATTGTAACATAAACACAGTGATGCACAAAGAGGGAGGTCTGGGCCTTGTAGGCACCTGAGTGTTTGCAGACATGAAGGTGCGCATTTGTGTGTTTTCTTTCGCCCAATCCCCTCGTGTGTCAGAAACCCCCTGCTCTGCTACAAAGTGATTTCATCCCGTTCCGTACAAGCTGCTTTAGCTGCTTTTGCCGAGCCATCGCATCTTACTCACCACCTCCCCATCCCGAGCACATTTAGAAGAACAGATGAATAAATGGACGAGGGGGGAAAAAAACAGTAGACTGAAACCACAGTGGAACTCAGCGATGGTCAGCCAGGCCCACCACGCCTCAGCAAATGTTTGTCCAAACCTGTTATTTCTGGCATTGTACTGTCTCAAAGAGATCATTTTATTCTCTGAGAGGAATGCAGCATCTATAAATAGTCTGGAGATGAAGGAGGGGAAATCAGAGATTTGTAGAGTAATTACAGAGTCAGAGTTGAACCCTTCTGTTACGGCTCATTTTTCATCAACCTCTGTCTCCACGACTGTCTGACTGACTGACCGACTGAGGTAAAAACGGGCCCTTTTTTCAATGGGAATGCAAGTCTGACCTGATATTTGACCTCCATTTTATTTCTTCCATGCCTGTTATTTACTCTCTACCTCTTGTTTGTCACAAAACCAAGAGTGGATAGATTTGAATCTCTGTGAGGCACAACTGATTTATTTTGGAACACTTACCTCGGTATTTTTAGTCTGAAATAAACAAACAGAAAATGCTGCTTTTTGTCATTTTTATATCAATACTTTTGATGACAAATAAGTTACCTCCAAACCTTATATTCCAGATTAAAACCAGCCCTCTTCCTCTGTGTTTGGCAAAGCCTGCACCCCTCCAGCGTGAGGCTCATTTTGGGCCAAATTACTCACTCCGATGTAAGACAGATGACACAACGAATGACTTTAACCTAAATATTGCATTTGAACATGAAGTCAGCAGTTTGTGTCTGATTCAGACTCATCTGAGGTCATTCTTGTTTGATTTAAGTCAACTGAAGGTTGAAATGATCGCAAAACATATATACATTACATAGACATACACATGGCATGGAAATAACTCTGAGTATATATATATGTATATATATATTTATGTTATTCAAGTCCTTTTTTGGAACCATGTGATGGAGAATTGTGCTAATTTGTTTGTCTGATGACAATAAAAAGTCTTGAATCTTGAAACGCAGTGATAGAAAGGCTCCTGACGCACAACATTCCCTAGCAATGACGGGGTGAGGGGAAAAATGGTGTGTAACATGGAAAATTAATATTAACAGGAAATGAAAGTAGTCAATACAAAGCGACAAACTAAAACAGTCAAAGAATAAAACCTTCACTCTCCTTTGTTTCCAGAGAAAACTCAAACAGCCAGGCGAGTTGCCCTGACAGCACTTGTGTCTTAAATGATCTTTGTGGAGTATAAAAGGACTTTTAGCTCGTAAATTGCTGTAATTATCAAACATGCCCTTCTCATTTTGCACAGTCAGACCTCGTTGGCAAATTCACCCCGGCAATTAAGGAAAGCTGGAAATGAATGACAAGTAATGGTGTGGCCCACATTACTCAGATGAGGGCAAGCAATCCAGAGACAGAAGGGTGTAATGGTGGGAAATGTGCAACACAGACTGAGAAGAATTACACACTGAGTGGATTATAAACTGTGTTTGCACATTTATTCATAATAATATGGATGTGTTTGAGGCAAATCCTGTTCCTGCTTGAGTATTTTTCATTCACTATTAGCATTACTATGTATGGATTGGTTGCCCCCCCCCCACCTCTTGGAGACTTTGTTCAGTGTTCAGTCACTTTGTTGTGGTCCCAGGGAGGAGCATAAAGAGGTGGGGGGGCACAAGATGCAAATGACGGCGTTTCAGAACACTTTGCAGCCAATCATAGACAAATTATGGCTCCGTGTGGATTTTGCTCAACATCCGAAGTGGCTCCTGAAGGAACAGGAGAGGAAAGAAATGTGGAAATGTGGAAAAGTCACTCTGTTCTAGTTTTTCCTGCAGCTCTTAATGGCAAGGAACATAATATTACAACACATTAAAACAAAAACAAAAAGTGAATTTTTAGTGGAAATATAAGTTGTGTGTGTTTAATCAGCATAAAGGGATTCAGCCAGTGATGAGATATTTGTGAACTTTGTGGATAGATTTCTTTGACAATGTTTCACATTTAACAAGAAATTCATTTTCAACAGTTCAAATAGAAAAAAAAGAGAAGGAAATGGTTGAATCAGATACGCCCTGGGTCTCTGTGACTACCTGCGCCTTTGTTAGCAACAGAGAAATGGCGCCTCTATGTGGCCACTTTTAGTACTGTACTTTTTAGTACAACAAATGTAGACTGGAGTAGGACAGCAAAATTGTTCCATGCCCATAATTGTTTTATTTTTAATCAGGAAAGGATTCAGCAGTTAAGCTTATTTTAGGTTCAAAATGAGAACATTTTCCCCACCCAAAACCCAACAGGACATTCTGGCTATGAAAGATATATTTTTTTGTTTTCTAAAAAGGGGACGAAGAAGCTGGAGGAAGGATTACTAATATTATTATAAAAATGATATTGTCTGGGATTATTAAGACGTAAAAAAATTTAAAAGTGTATTTACATCTCTTTTTTATTAAATTATATGACTTTTAGGAAAAAACAACTACATAAATATCCAACTTAACTTTGAGAAAATATTTTATTATTGTAGTTAAAATAAGAGCATACATGAGACGTGGGCGTATCATTCCAAATATCGATACCAGTGCCGATATTAGTACTAGATTTGATTGATAGTAGCGCAACAGGATGTGGGTTTCTATCTAAGTTCAGTATGTAGCCCACTGAATTCTGTTAATGTTTTTTTTCTGAACCAAAATACATGAAAAGTTGAAACCTTGAAATTTTGAGTTATTAAGTGGGGTTTTTTTTGTTTTGTTTTGTTTTGTTGTTGTTGTTTTTTTTAGCTAATATCCCAAAATTTTGACTTAAGACAAAAATGAAAACTCGAATAAATCAATAAAAATAATCTGTGGTGGAAACATGCTTCCATACATAGTTTAATGGGAGATTTAAATTTGTTTAAAAAGTACTAAGTATGTATTCACCTTTACCTTTGCTTAGCTTTCCCAGATACACAAACCAACTGATGAGGTCATAGTTCGTGTGAGTGGTGAAGGCTAACCTAACGGTCGGAGGTAAGCTGTGAAGCTGTGTAACAACCATTAGCCAAATTGTGAATAGGCCGCAGTTAATCAGAGCAGTAACGTGCATTTATCTTTTTAGCTTCAGAATAATATGGCTTTGGAAGCGGAGAGCCAAAAGGTGAGTGCACTGCCAAGTTTCCCCTTGCCACTTTGCGACCAAGTATTTTAGCTAACAGAGCTAAGGTAAGTAATTAATGCTGGGTTATGTTATGTTATATGATGTAAACTTTATCACAGTTAGTTTTCGATACTTTTGAGCTACTTTATATCCAATAAATTGTTGGTTATAATCTTAGTTTACGTGAAAAATACATTAAGAAAAATGCTAATTAACTTGGAATTAACTTGTGCAGTATATATAACTTGGCAACATGCTAGCTAAATAAGTTAGTTCAAAGTAGCTAAGACGTTAACTACACTTTAGTGGGGCACGCGGTTCAAGTTTACATTAATCAAACCATCTTTACCTGTGAAAGATTAATGCTCGTTAAAGATCATTTTAAAAAGTGTCTGTTGTGTGAGTAACTTTTTTTTCTTGTTAATTTTCACACAATCCTTTAAACTATAGGGAAATGCTAATTAAGTTAACTGCTAATCATTTTTCACTGTGTTGTATCTTCCTGACATTTCCCCCCATGTTTTAATTGGACATTGGAAGTGAATATTTAAAGTAATTGAATTGTCATCCAGCCCAGAGGCTGACTGCACACTTTTTATCTTTTTTTTTTTTTTTTTTTTTTTTTTTTTTTTTTTTTTTTTGTTTTTTTTTTTTTTTAGTTTTTTTTTTGTACATTATTGTGTTTTTAATTATTATTTTAATTACTTTAACTTTTATTATTGTATGC
>VUQG01044665.1:13769-33581 GCA_015106755.1 Etia nguti | reverse complement strand
TCATACTTTGTCACTTTTAGGCCTTACATGGAAAATAGTAAAAATTGGTACTGAAGCTTTGGCTTGGATTTCCCTCTATTATATAGGTAAATAAACAGTGTAAACAAAATGTTCTCAATACTGCGTGTCATGTGTATATACAATGCTGTAATCTTTATTAATAATATCAACTGACAAATAATACTTGATAAATAACAGGTTTACATGAAAAAATGTCAAATGACAATAGAAAATACAGCCAATAATGTAAATTTCTGCTTTAGTAAAGTTTTCTTTCTAAAGCTGCCCCAACACAAACCATTTCATGGAAAAATAATGAGAACCATACCATAACAAATGTTAGGATTTGGTTTCAGTGTTTCAGTTATCATCGCGTACAGGCATGCACTATCATAGGCCCTAAATGGGGGTGTACAAGGCAGCGGTTACTGTGAGAAGCCTCCATTCAAAAACCCACAATAAACATCAGCAAAGCTAAAAATTGAATAATAAATTCAAAGACAGTTTAGCCTGTTTCCATAAGTGATTGAAATATATGCAAAGATGACTTAAAGTCCAAGCTAAACACTATACTTAGGCGCTGCAGCAATACTCATGTCAATACAAACACAAATACTGATGTTCACCATTTCAATAGAGGCTTTAGTGTATTTATATTTGCTATTTAGCACTAACATATGTTACATTACACTCAGGGCCACAACAGTTCTGTGAGTATGGCTGGGTGAATAAAAAATCTATTAAAAAACAGTAAAGGTAGGTTTAATTATCCCTTAAACAAGTTTACAACAAGATAAACAAGATTTCATCATTTTCATTGTAGAAAATATTGATTGGCTAAAACAACCTGAGGTACAAACAAACAACTGGAGCTTTTGGACTCTCAGAGCCATCCAGGATCCCTGAATGACAAAATTCAGGAAAAAGACTTGCTCCGGCCCTGGCATTTGTACAGTTAGGAATCTATTTGAATGAGAACGTATGCAGTTGTTTTGCACATAATGTGATCACTGACCCGTGGGTCACTAGCAAACTATGGTGTTTTGATCAATAGTGATGAACGTGTGAAAAGTGGACAACAATAACTCATCATCACACTGCGGTGCGTCGCTATACATAACCAGATTTGTTTTATAAAACCTATTTGGATGACAATACTTTATGCTGTGCCATCACATAGCTACTTTATATAAAAGGACAGCGGCACAGAGGGCATCTATTGAGCATCAGTCGGGCTCCCACTAAAATAACAATGGGAAAGGTAAGTTTATTATGTGTTACTGAAAATACAGAATTAAAAACCAAAGCAAAACGTTAACCTTGAGATAGACGCTTGAACGAAAGAGGAGTTAAAAGTTCTTCAATGCTGTGACATACATTTGCAGATCATATTCTACGAGGACAGAAATTTCCAGGGTCGGCACCATGAGTGCATGAGCGACTGTGCTGACCTGCACCCCTACTTCAACCGCTGCAACTCCATCCGGGTGGAGAGCGGCTGTTTCATGGTTTATGACAGACCTCACTATCTGGGCCACCAGTACTTCCTGCGCAGGGGGGAGTACTCCGACAACCAGCGCATGATCGGAATCAATGACTGCATTCGCTCCTGTCGCATGATTCCCATGGTAAGCATAAGATTGTATTAAAGATGCAACGAGTTAATATTATTTAGAAGTGGGCATGCTGAATTGTTGAATTATTGGAGTACAAAAGCAAGGTCAAAGAAAGAAGACACGTATGTACTCATTAAATTATTAATATAAGTCAAATAAAGGAGCAAAACAGAAGAAGCTAAATTAAAATAAAGGCCGAATTGGATCAACGGGTACAAACTTTGTAAAAGAACGTTCATTATTATTAGACAACTGTGAATAAAATTTACATAGATTTAGTTAGCTTTGGGGAGTATTTTAGAAAATAAATCCTTGACAGCTAATGTTTGACTAAAACCTCCATCATGTTTGGTTCCCCACATCCGGTTGGCTCAGGAGACGCTGGGTCCATCTGGTAGTCCCTGCTCCACAAAAGAAACATAAACTGAAGAATAACTTTTTGGTTAAGGGTGTTTTTCCACTAGATTGTCTTAGATAGACTGTTTTACTCTTCCATAGTGTCTGACTATTACCATTGTTCTGCAGCACCGGGGCTCCTACAAAATCAAGTTGTATGAGCGTCCAGATATGGCCGGCCAAATGCAGGAGGTGAGCGACGATTGCCCCAATGTCCAGGACCGCTTCCGTATATCTGACATTAACTCGTGCAATGTGGTAGACGGCCACTGGCTGCTGTACGACCAGCCCAACTACAAGGGGAGGACCTACTACCTGAGACCTGGCGAATACCGCAGATACAGTGACTGGGGCGGTGCGAGTCCAAGGATCGGCTCTCTCAGGCGAATCACTGACTTTAATTAAAACCTTCTGAACCTTGTTCTTTTGTCTGTTCTCAATAAACATGCTGGGCTTAAACTGCGTGTGTTTATGTCTTTATCCAAAAGAAGATGGCCTTGATTTTTAAACATTTAAACTCCTTGTAAAAGAATAGTTTGTTTGACGAGAAATGTTTGTGTTGACTTAGACCATTTCATGCCGCTTTCTCCAGAGGTAATGAGGACCAATCTGTCCTTAAATATTCCAGACGACTCTAAACAGTTCAAGCAACCAGGACAAAAAGAAACAAACAAAAAAAAACAGCTGACACCACTCTGGTCTTTAGTTCGATTTATTAGTAGTACTTTGTAAAATATTTCAAATAAAATGTCTCACATCAGTTTTCTCACATGATGATGCGCCTGATGGATCCAACCCTGGGACTCATGCCTCCCCACTCATGAAACCTCCTGTATTCACCAGGATGTATCAGGTACTGGCGTCCCCTGTAATGAGGATGCTCGTAGAAGATCCAGTAGCCATCCATTACGTTGCAGGAGTAGATGTCATTGAAATGGAAGCGCTCATACAGGGAGGGGCAGTCATCAGTCAGCTCCATCATCTGGCCTCCAAATTCTGGGCGCTCGTAGAACATCAGTCTGTGAGTGCCTTGTTGCTGCAGAAATGATGATGACAATTGGCCTGTAGATCAGTGAAACCTTTAATACAAAAACGCCCAACTGAGACTTACCATAGGGATCATACGGCAGGATCTCACGCAGTCGTTGAATCCCATCCAGCGCTGGTAGTCTGGATATTCGCCCTTCCTCAGGAAGTACTGGTAGCCCATGTAGTTGGGTCTCTCATAGACCATCCAGTTACCACTGTCCACTCTGATGGAGTTGCAGCGACTAAAGTGAGAATGCAGGTCAGCGCACTCGCTGCTGCACTCATAAGAGCGACCTTCGAAGTTCCTGTCCTCGTAGAAAATGATCTGAAAGAAGTTTCATTCAGGGATTTTTGGCAAATTAGATGCATGCTCGATTAAATTGAAGAAATTTTGCTAAATATACCACACGTGAAGTGGTTCTGCGTCACTGGTTTTCGATGAATAGTCCATGCAGGTATGCAGAAGCACAAAAGGAACAGGGTTTTTTTTTTTTTTTTTTAAAAAGGTAGCCTTACCTTACCCATTGTGTCGGCTAACTTTTGTCACACTGTAGCAGCAGCCGTGGGCTCCAGGCTGCCTTTATAACCCATGGATGACCTGTGTCATTGTGACTGAGAACAATGACTGGGCTGGTCAGCTTTTTCACACAGAACATTTTTTTTTTCTTGTGCTTTGTTTGGTGAGGTCTGCAGTGCAAATCAGCTGTTTTTTCTGAGCCGAAGCTGCCCCCTTGCATTTGTTTAATGGCCTACACATAAAATCCACAACTAAACTAAAAATACCAACAACTATTCTCAACAAATCCCCAAACATAAACAGTGATTACACTGGAATGGTGAAAGATAATATATAGACATATCACCAAATTACAATCGCGTGTGTTAGGGTACACATTTTACACAATACATATAATTACATTTATCAGTGTTAATCCTAATAGCAAAGATGATGCATTTGTAAACTGATAAAAGCTGCAGTAAACATCTTTCACATGGTACTACTTTCAGCAGCCACTGCTGCACCTTTGTGCAAAGTGGCAGCACCCTTTTATAGGTCCAACAATTCAACCACTTTTTTTTATGTCAGCAAACAAGTTGTTTTAGATAACCTCTTGTCTGTTGTGCTTTTGTTTGGTTCTTATCAGCTTTTTCTGATATGATGTTTAATACACTCCGTGATTATTTAATGCAATTGTGGTACAGCATCAAGTATAACATGCTATTATCAATGCATCGATACATTTAAATCTGTATTGTTAGGATTATTTGATTTCTTTGCTTATTATATGACAATTAAATGATTATTAGTTTATTTACATATTAATCAGTGTCGATACTGTGGATTAGGAGCATCATGTCAAAGTAGTATTGCCTAATTTAAAGCACGATTATAGTCATCTATATATCTATGCTGTACAACATGCATTTTAACTGCAAGAGGCTAATTGTGACACTTTAATTCTTCATATCTCAGAACCTTGCAAAGTTGTAAAGTCTATAAAACATATTTCTATAAAGTTTTATTGCAGTAAAAACCCACATTTGCCAAAAGTGCAACAGTTTGCTTTACTATAGTAACATTAATGGTATAACCTTGTCAGTAAACAATGGGTCTATCAGAATTCAACCCTTATAAAATACTTTCCCTTCTATCAAACAAAAACTCAAGGAAATTAAGAAGAAACATTCATGTAAATGTTAATGTATAAACCTAATACAGTTATCCAGTATAGTGAAAAGTGAAAAATAGATGATGTTTTTATTTGGCTAAAGGTTAATAAAGTAGGGAATGACAGTATTGTATGTAAACTTATATATTATGAAAATGAGAGCAATTGTTCTACCAGAAATCTAAAAAAAGATTGCCAAATGGTGTTAATTACTGATTATTCAAAATATAAAACTGGTTTGCCCTTGTTTTTAGCAAAGTTTTGTTAAATAAAAAATATAGAAAATTATAATGTAGTCATTTAAGTGTGTTTAAAGATTTAGGACCATCAATATGTGAACTGTGAATATACATATATGATTGGGTAAATCAGCTATTTATTTCGACTTGAGGATTGAGTTGGAAAATAACTTACACAGATATGGGTCCAGTGTATTTATTATGTGCACCACACAGTAAAAGAGGCCAATTCACAGTAAATTATACATTACAGCTGAAACTACATTCAAACAATGCCTAAATCACAGTTTCAGGATAAAAACAAAGCTTTCTCTTTTTGCCTTTGACAATTTGTTAATATTAATACGACAAACCATCCGCAAAACCTTTTAGCCAAATAAAAGTCATGGGAGAGTTAAGATTCTGTGATACGTCTGATTGAATTGAATTTCATGTCATTACTGCCGATTTCTCGGAGGTTCCTGTACTCTCCTGGCTTCAGAAAAAACATCCGGCCCTCATAATTCGGTTGTTCAAACATCAACCAGTAGCCTTCCATCACGTTGCAGGACTGCATGTTCGACATGTGATAGTTATCCTGGATGGAGTTGCAGTCATCTGTCAGTTCGTGCATATGGCCTTCAAAGTTTGGTCTTTCATAGATCCTCATCTTAAAGGGTCCCTTGTGCTGTAAAAGTTAAAAAAAATGAAAAAAAAGAAAGAAAGAAAGAAAGAAAATGAAAAGGAATGAAATCACCGTTGTGCTGTTAAAAAAATTTACCCAGCTAATGCTAATGCAGAGGTACCCAAAAATTGCTTTAGGCCTGGAAAGGAAATGGGAATAAGCTATATGCTAACTTTGTTGAAGAATGTGTGTGCTGCTGTGTCACCTGGGAATCTTAATAGTAGTTCTGGAAAGTTGTCTTTTGAAAAATGTAACAGAAGTCCTTAAGCTCTTGCTAGGTAGCATGCTAACAGGTAGCATGCTAACAGGTAGCAGATTTTATAGACTAGATCTATAAGCTCTATACATAAAACAGCTTTGATACAAAATGTTCATTCATGACTAATAACTGAAGTGTGACAAAAACAATCATTTTTTTAGCTCGAGTTTAGACTGTTTGGTAACTTTATGCATGTTCTCTATGTTTTAATGACTGTGCTAGGCTACATTGCATTGGAAAATTGCTTTATAGAAACATAAATTGTGTTTCTGGAAAGAGAGATCAAAGAGAGATAAAACTGTGTGATAGAAGCTATATGCTGGACATATACAGAACACATATCATCTGCTTCAGACAAGGAGGTTGAGCTTCTCATCTAATGGGTTACACATGAATTCATCAGACTGATCCTTTACAATGCTGACTGTCCTCGCCATTACGAGAGGATTATATTATACTCATATTTACCGCAGGGACAATGCGGCAGGACTGAATGCAGTCGTTGAAGCCAAAGGTATTCGTGCATTCGGGATATTCTCCCCTGGTCAGGAGGTACTGCTGGCCCATGAAGTCGGGCTGGTTATAGACTATGAATGTCCCGCTCTCCACCCTGCAGGAGTTGCATTGGCTCAGGTGAGAGGCAATCTCAGAGCAGTCGCTGACGCACTCAAAAGAGCGGCCTTGGAAGTTACTCTCCTCGAAGAAGATGATCTAGAGAAAAAGACACAAATTGTCTTTGTGTGAGACTGTTTCCAGAGAGAGTGTTCAAAGCGTCTGAGATTATCGTAAGAGTAAGTCATATCAGACAGTGCTGCACGGCAGAAGTTACAGAATAAAAATACTATTGAGTTTGACGCAGTATATATAGAGTTCAGTGTCCTACACTAGCTGCTGCAGGGATCTGCACCCTGCATTACCTTTCCACTCATGGTCGCGCGATTTGATTTCTGTTGTTTTTCTCACTGGCGCGCTGCCTTTTATGCATCATGTGACATCAAAAGAATCTGCCTCAATTGTACGGAATCACTGAGTCAGCTCATCGGTATGGAAGTCTTTACTGTGCTACACATCAAATTGTGAACACTGCAATTACTGAGATTTAACATGTGCAGATTTAATGGTGACAAAGCAAACATCTTTTTCATTATAGGATGCACTTATATTTGTAGAGCATTGAATAATAGTGTTTAAAGATGAAAAAAAGCTTTGATTTTCTGATAAATATATAATATTTGAAAGACGAAATAGTGCAGTTCTCAACTCACTTGAAGCTGCTTTTTCTTTTTATTTCTTTTTTTCCCACACCATAAACAGGACAGGACTTTGCATTTGGTTTTATGGTGAGACTGAAACAATAGAATACTATCCATCCACTCTTTTAACTGCTTATTCAGTCCAGGGTGACTGATCACTGAAATTGTGAGCACTTCTGCAAAAGCAGAGATTTTGATAGGTTGCTGGTCTGGAGCATTCAGGTGTGTGTTAACACAATGCCACCATTTTTCCAGGAGTGGACCCCAATTCACAACCACGTCAGACCATGCAATGGTCAGAGAAACTGCAAAAAGCCAAGAAGCTACATCTTAGACTCTACAGGCTTCGGTTAGCATGGTAAATGTTAAAGTTCAATCAGGCAAACACTGAACAAGTATGGCTTAAGCATCTCCCAAAGTGGAAATGTTTAAGCCATAACGCACACATGTGACAAAAACCAAACATAGTATATCAGCACAAACATCTCAAATGAACAGTCAAGATTTGAGTGTTTTGCAGCTACAGGAACTGGAAAACTTGCAGTCATTGAATTGAACATTAACTCCTCTGTAGGCCAAAGCATTCCAGTCAAATGTGAGCTCATGTATCTCACCGCTAAAGCTGTCATCCAAAAGGTCAGTGGCCCCCCATTTATTAACAGTGCATATGTCTCTCACAAGTCTGAGTGTAAATCATAAGTGATTTATCAGGATTTAACCTTTTTAATTTAAATATCTAGTATTCTTTATTTTATTTGATCTTTTATTAAAAATAACTTCTGTGGTTCCTGGATGCATCTCTTACCCTTGTATTTCTTAGCATTATCTGATGGATGTTGGCAAAACTAATTCATTTATATTTTTTGGTCTCTGCAACTGACAGCTCACATGCTCTCCGTCCTCCTTTCTTCATATTCTTCTTGTAAATTATTTTGTCTTTTTCACGTTAACTTTAAATCCAAAGGGTTTTTCCTTTTTTTTGTTGTATAATTTTTACTTGAGCCACCCTGACCAACAATCTTCACCATCCCTGCTATTTCAACCCAAACCCAATGCTTTTTACTTATTCATAAATGATCACCACTCCTGTGGAAACACTATGGAAAGCTTTCCCATTTCTGGGTTACTCATTGGACCTCTGACACTAATAATTTAGGTTTCTCTCCCTTCCCTCCTCCATCATAGTGACCACTCTCTCCACTTCATCTTCAGGTAAACTCCTAGCGACCAGTGCACATGTGTCCTAAATCTGACAGTAATTTTACATGGAAACTCTTTTTGTTTTTGCACAGGATAAAAGCAATATAACATATTAGTACATGAGGACCAGTGATCTGAAGCAAACCCGTAAATGTACAGCAGAATGACTGAAAAAGAAAAGAATGAAGGTGTTGCAAGACCCAAAGTTCAGACCTTAACCTGAAGAAAATGCTGTGGTGTGACATTGAGAGAACGCTGCTTAACCCAATGCATAAACAAATGAACTAAAGCAACACTTAAAAGAAGAGTGGGCCACAATTCCTCCACAATGATGCCAGAGACTGATAAAGTCATGCAGAAAGCCATTACTTCAAGTTATTGCTGCTGAATCATGGGTTGTACTTCGTTTTTCACAGGGTTGCATAGAGTGCTATGGAAAGTTTATTTTTCTTAGGGCTGTAATAATATTTTGATTGATATGTTGATTATTGCCAATACCCAATTAAAACTGAGCAATGAAGTTGCTCGGTAATGCTGTGATGTGCTGTATTACAAATGACGTTTACATTAGACCGTCTTGGTCATTTTTATATATTTACCTTTGTGTCCATGTCAATTATCTATAACTGAGATAACCACGGAGCAACGGCAGCGCTTTGCTACATAAGTATTTAAGTAGAAACTGTTTAGAGTCGGCTGGTGTGAAACTTTATAGTTGTGATGGTATTTAATATTTTGTTGAATTTGCACAAATGCCAGGAAAAATAGTCCTGATTAAGGCTTAAGGTTATGATAAACTTACAAATTTATCTTAAAGGAAATAAAATATGGCTTTTGCATCTTTGACTCCACACATGCAGCAAAAGAGATACTTCAAAAATATTTAGGTTTCTTTATTTTTCTCCCAGAGTTTCTTGTGAACGGACAGACAATCAGCACATTTCCATGATGCGTCTGATGGAGCTGATTTTCATTATGTTGCTCACTCCCATGTCTCGGAGGTTCCTGTACTCTCCTGGCCTCACATACATCATGCGCCCTCTGAAGTTGGGCTGCTCAAACATCAGCCAGTGGCCGTCCAGCACGTTGCAGGACTGGCAGTCAGACATATAAAAGCGTTCCTGGAGGGACTCGCAGTCATCCATCAGCTCGTGCATCTGGCCTCCAAAGTTCTCTCTTTCATAGATCCTCATCCTGAACTGTCCCCTGTGCTAATGGAGCGGGAAAAAAAGACATGAAACACGAGAAATCCAGTCTGTCCCAGGTCCAGCTGACCTAACAACTACCTCTTTGGACTTTGGAGTGTCTGTGCAATCCCCACGTGAAATGGTACAGACCATCTACAACCGCCAAAATGTCTTACCATGGGGATCATGCGACAGGAGCGAATGGTATCCATCATCGTCATGCCCGTCATGCCTCCCATGCGCTGGAAATCAGAGTACTCGCCTCTCCTCAAGAAGACCTGATTACCCATGAAGTTGGGGCGGTCATACACCATGAAGCACCCACTGTCCACTCTGCAGGAGTTGCAGCGGTTCAGGTGCATGTGGATGTCGGAGCAGTCACTGCTGCACTCATAGGAGCGACCCTGGAAGTTCCTCTCCTCATAGAAAATGATCTGCAGAAAATAAACAGGAAAGAGATGATAAGCTGACAGCGCCACAGAGCGGTGATTTAATATTTGGATGGACTTGCTTTGCATTTCTAACGCTCTTGGGATGTTTTCACAAGTCTTAATTATTCAGTATTGTAAGATTTTTCTTTAGCACCATACAAGCAAATGAGAAGTGTTACCCTGCCCATGGTGACGGTTTGGTTTTTTTCCATCTGATGCCAACCCGTGCCACTTTTATATACAGTATGAGCCTGAGACCACCTTCCACAGCTTTGTGTGAAACATCCTGACTCATCATGGGGTTCACGTGGCACAGCATTCACATTTCACAGTACACCTCAATAGAGTTTGTTTAATACTGTTATTGTTATCACAACATTTAGTCTCATCTATAGATCTGATGTTCATACTACATAGATTTTTACAGAAGAGAGACGAATGCAATAGTAGAAGTTGCTGGAAGGGAGCATAAATCCCAAATTTCTATCACAATACCTATTTGCAGAATCGGACATACAGTCTGCCACGCTATAGTGCTGCTGTGCCACAATATAGAGTGATGACTCAAAGGTTTCAGCACAAGCTGTGCAATGTATAAAAAGGGAAAAGGGTCGATGTTGATGAGATGTATCTGAGATTACCATGACCATGGGGAGGGTAAGTGAAACTTAGCTAATAACATTAGGAAGTTTTAAAGTTAAGCTTCACGAGTTCATAATAACAAATATGCAAAATAGCTATTTACAGGTTGCTTATTTATACATACTTCACCTGTTTTTCTCTTTTGCAGATCATTTTCTATGAAGACCGGAACTTCCAGGGTCGCTCCTATGAAACCAGCAGTGACTGCCCAGAGCTCACATCCTACCTTAGCAGGTGTAACTCCTGCAGGGTGGAGAGTGGCCTCTTCATGGTCTATGAGAAGTCCAACTTCATGGGCCATCAGATGCTGGTGAGGAGAGGCGAATACCCGGACAACCAGCGCCTGATGGGAATGAGCATGAGTGACTGCATAAGATCCTGTCGCATGATCCCCACGGTAGGTGGATGACGTGCACTGGGGCCCCAGCCACGACAGAAAGGACAAGACAGAGACCTTTTAAATGCATGGACCTAGAAGGCCAGTGATAACAAAAGCTAAAAAAAAAACAGCCATCTGGTCAATATTTGTCTGAGCACAAAGGCTGCCCTTCTGCATGCAGGAGGATATTTTTAATTAATTGTGAAAAATATTGAAATAAAAATTGAGCCTAGCTGTTCAGTCCTACCTTTCTGCTTGTATAATATTCTAACTTCAGGATTCGCTCACTAGAAGTCATCTATATTTCCCAGCCTTCTTTAACCATCCTACTCAGGTCCTCTCCAGGTTGCTCCCAAGGTACAATGAAAAGAGTTTAGAATAAAACTTTGAGATCCCATGGATATGGCGATGTAAAATGAGGCAGCAAAAGTTTTCATAAATGCTAAATCGCTAAAGAGCGGAAGAAGATAGATGGAGGGAAACATTAAAACATAGTTTTAAGCAGTTTTAGTTTTAAAATTTCCATTTATGCACATTTGAAATTGTAAATTGTTTTAATATTGCTACTTTATGTTGTCCAAGATGTATTGAGGTTTACATTCTCAGCTACAGCTATATTTTATAGACTTACAGGCCACAGTCATTCTGCTTCTTCATCCACAGCACCGAGGCCCCTTCCGAATGAGGATCTACGAGAGGGAGAACTTCGGAGGCCAGATGTACGAGCTGAGCGACGACTGCGACAACATAGTGGATCGTTTTCACATGTCTGACTGCCAGTCCTGCAACGTGATGGAGGGCCACTGGCTGATGTTCGAGCAGCCCAGCTTCAGAGGCAGGATGCTGTACCTCAGGCCAGGAGAGTACAGGAACCTCCGAGAGATGGGAAGCAACATCACAAAGTTCAGCTCCATCAGGCGCATTATGGACGCCTGTTAACTCAAAGTCACACACTCCAAATATACTGTGCAAAATAATAAAGCAAGCTCAAATCCCATGCAGATACGTGCCTGTTTTTTTCTAATGTAAATACTGATAAGTCAAAATTCAGTTGTAAGTAATGTTGTGTTAGAAAGGTTTTGAAGATTAACTGCATTTATAGATGTTATGTGTTTAAGAGAGGATTTACTATTAGGAAATAAATCCCAAACAGAAATAATAAGGAATTTTGAATACCGAGAGAGTTCAGTTTTATTTTAGCAGTGGAATCTCAGAACTAGATGCTCATAAGATGCCTTTTTACATCTAAAACTTAAAGACTTTAGGAAGAAGGGAAACTGTAAAGCATAAGTAAGTTAAATTCATTTATAAAGCACTATTCACAGACATCAAAAGTGCTGCATATAAATTAAAAGACAATATCAACAGAGAACCGTGTTAAAACAGAATCAAAAGAATGTGAAAGTGTAATGGGTTTGTTATGAGCAAACCATGCTGAATGCCAAACAGGAATGAACAAAACTTCCCCCAAGTTTATACCGAGACTGAGAACCCAAGAAGAAGAAGAGGAAAAAAGCAATCCAAGGAGATAAAATAAAAAGGACTCATTCAGTGGACTTTTAAAGATTTACCTATTTATTTTTAGACAGTTTAGGAAAAGAAAGACAAAAGACATCAGTTGTATGAAAAGGTTGTCACCCTCTTTTGTGCCCATGTCAACCATTAAGTGTGTGCCTTAAAATTGAAGCACTTAAAGTAGAAACAATGCAAGGCATAAGTGCTTGTATTGTGTATTTTGGAAGCGACATGGCCAAATTGGCCAAGGCCACTTGTGGAGTGCAGAGTCCCCCCTGTGTCAGTCTCAAATATTTTTTAAGTTAGATTGTACATTATAGTATAGTATAGTTTATCAATTTCTTGCATGTATTGATGTTTAATTACTTTAAAGCTGTTACATATATACTCTGAAGGTTCCTAATGGACTTAAACAAATCATCACTAAAGAAAAGGTCTAATCTGTTTAATGAAGCTAGACAGAAAGATGTAATATTCTACAGTTTCACATAATGTAAACACAGAACAGGTCTTAATGTATGCATTTTATATTTGCAACAGTAGTCCAAAAGACATTTTTGAGTCTATCTGCATATACTTAAACCAGTAAATACAGCCTGAGGCAGGGTTTTTGTTTCCTGTAGGATCAGAAATAGAAAATAAAAGCCTAAAAATGTCATTTTAGTTACATGTTCACTTAGATTTTTTGCAGTAATACCTCAATTTTCAATAATACCTTCAGTTTGTTTTGTTTTTTTAAAGGGAGTTATTATTAAACAGTTCTAAATAATTTCTGTCCCTCACAGTCTAACACTGATCCTCTGCCTTCACTGTTCCAGCATGTGTTTGATACAGAGCCATCATCAGGCCAGAACAAAGCCAAATCAAACAGCTCCAAGCTATTTTGCTGATATGTAAATCTACCTCATTTGGGTATCAAAGACTTGCCACACTCTGCACATTTTGTTTATCGTTAAATACTTTGATGGGGCTGCAGCAAAGAATGAGGTCTACAGTGCATCCAAATGGGGAAGGTAAGCTAAGACCTGTTGCGATCAGTGTGCGTTTAAAGACTCTTCCTCCTCTCGGGTTTATTAAAAGCTTATGTTTTCCACAGATCACATTTTTTGAGGAGAAGAAATTCCAGGGTCGCTGCTACAACTGCAGCAGCGACTGCGCTGACCTGCACACATACTTCAACCGCTGCAGCTCCATCCGAGTGGAGAGCGGCGTGTGGGTCATCTATGAGAAACCCAACTACAAGGGTTTCCAGTACGTCCTCAGCCCAGGGGAGTACGCCGACAACCAGCAGTGGATGGCCTTCAACGACAATGTCAAATCCTGCCGTACCGTCAAAAATGTAAGTCCCCCCCCTTTTTTTTTCCAATTTCCTTCAGCCACAAAATCCAACAGAGGTTTCACATAGACTGCTTCTGGAAATGTGTTTGGGTAGTCCCTGCAGGACAGTATTGTACAAGGGCACCGGTCCAGGCTGGGCGCTCACTGTTAAGCCAGCAGACTAAACAAGCAGACAATGGGAAGCACAATTGGCAGCAACATTTAGCTTTTTCTAAAAAGAAAAAAAAATTGATTAAAATTGTCTAAAGCGGTGTAATTTCTCTCAGTTTGATGGAACATTTTAGCCTCTTAAACGCATTGTTTTGATTTAATCAGTCTGTGCTTTAAATCAGTCTAACTGACAATGCAATAGCAGCCAAAGACCAGCTTTTGAAGAGATTGCATAATACATTATGTTATAAAAATGTAAGTCCATGTGAGCTGATACCCTAGAGTGAAACCCTGCACATGTATTTTTTAGCTTTGGGAGGAATTTTCCATAACACTAGCCATAAAATAGAAACACTGCTCCAAAGTTGCCACTGTAAATCTGCACCGAGCACACTGTGCTTTGCTTGTGTTTGCAGGTCTACGGTAGTGCGTGGAAGCTGAGACTGTACGAGAGGCCGGACTTTGGTGGGCAGATGGTGGAGTGCTCTGACGACTGCCCATCGGTTTACGACACCTACAAGATGCGTGAGGCCTACTCCTGTGTGGTGACAGATGGTGCCTGGGTATTCTACGACCTCCCCAACTACCGTGGGCACCAGTACCTCCTGGAGCGGGGCGAGTATCGGCAGCACAGCGACTGGGGGGCGTCTTCACCTGGCGTCGGCTCTTTCCGCAGGATCACAGAGTTTTGATTAACAGTCATAATCAAAAAGTGGTGCACATGACAATCAATAAATGACTTATAAATGACTCGAGCAAACTGACTTTGTCCATGTGGATTTCATCAAATGTGCCTCAAGCTCGATGTGGAAGGTTGCAGTAGCTCCGGTCGCTAATAGTGTTTAAGATGTTTTTTAAGGTTAGAGGTCAAACTTTAGAAGATCAAAAATAAAAACACAATTGACTTTTATTAAATTATTATGTATAAAAAAAAGATTATAAAGAGATTATATAGAGGACTTAAGCACAATTTAAAACTCTTTACAAATGCTTGACAAAGTTGGTACATACAGATGCAAGTAAAATACCAATAATGGAACAATTTTCCAAGTAAAATGTACAACATAATGCTAGATTAGAAAAAAACAGAGTAAACAGTACCTATCTTTGAAGAATGAATACAAGCCAAGTAGAACTATTAAATCAGTTCATTTTAAAGACGTGAAGACTTAAGTTTTGTGTCACAGTTTCACAAAGTTCAGGAATTTGCAATAGTTGCCTCCTTTGTTAGACCTCTCGTGTAAATACAACACTGCAACTCCATGCCATGTCATATATATATATCATGTACATGTATGTATATAAATACATATCATATTATAAAAGAAAACTATGCACTTGTATTTACGGGCTGAGCATCCTGATCTTAGTTTAAGCAGGAAGTCATATTTCTCTCAGGTGGGAAAGAAACAGGAGAACCGAGCAACAATGACAAAGTACAAAGAAGCTAACAGTTTCACTGCTGAAGGTAATTCAGTACTGATGATTTAATGTTGGGTACCTTTAAATAATGAATTGTACCACTCATAGAAGAGCAATAATTAAAACATTGTTATTGTTCTTTTAAGAATCTGGATCATTCTTCAGTAACAACAGCAGTCTTATTAATGGTGTCAGATTTAAAGGTGAAGGTCATCGTGTGGGGAGTTCATCCTCTGGGGAGCATGAATGTTCGTATAAGCTGTGGCAATCTGCTTGTTACATTTAAAAGAAAAATCTGCCTTGATGATTCAATAAAGGGAAGGACGTTTATCAAAATGACATTTGTTTGTGTGGAAATGACTAAGTGTGGAGTTAAGGTTCTGATTAATAACAGGGTGGGAACAGGAGATCACCTTTTGTTTGTGTTGGTTCCTTTTAACCGCGATCCGGCTTGTTTCCTAAACATTACCTAACCTTCACCACAGTGTCGTGCTGAAGACCACACTTGTGTCGTCATGCATTGTTTCAAATGGGAGTTTTTCCCTGCATCATCAACAGTGCATGGAATCAGCTTATTTATCATGGAAAGGAACACCAATCAGTTAGGGGTAAATGATCGAGCAAATTACTGCTTACTTGTTATAAAATGAATTAGTTATAAAGTGTGTATGAATATCTCATGCAAGGTCTCTGGTGCCTTCCTGCTGTGTCACTGACTCAGCTCAAAGTGTTTCATATCAAACCAACTGTCCTGCAGTGCCCTTGTTTTTGTCAGTACGCTCTGCTGCATCCAGTGGCTTTGGGATGCTTTGCACTGTGCATTTGCATTGTTTAGGGAAACAGGATTCACTGCTTCAGAACAATGTGATAAGCCTGGATAAATATTTGAATCAGTGATTGAATAATCCAGTTCACAGAAAGCAAGCCATGTGCTTAGTTTTATTGTCCTTGTTCTGTATAAAGTGAATATAGCAGGTGGCTGCTTTAATGTTTTATATCACACCAAACCTGTTGATATCGACAATGGAGAAGGTACTGTATGTTTTAGACAGGCAAATGTTTGTGGCAATATGATTCATGCTTATACCGTATTTTGAAATAAATGAGTACAAAATGTGTTTGTTTTATCATAACAGCCCCTTCCTAGAGTTCACTGAGTGCAACGTTTCCTCAAAACTTGTTTTCCCAGATCGTCTTTTACGAGGACAAAAACTTCAAGGGTCAGTCCCACGAGTGTGACAATGATTCCAGTGACCTGAACACCTACTTCCCCCGCTGCAACTCTATCAGAGTGGAGGGAGGATTCTGGGTAGTCTATGAAAGACCAAACTACATGGGCTACCAGTACGTCCTAAGCCCAGGAGAGTATCCAGACTACCAGTATTGGCTAGGTATCAACGATTCCATCAGGTCCTGTCGAATTATTAGAAATGTAGGTGACTATATGTGCGTGCATGGTGTATGATCAACTCACAATATAATACAGTAAGAAACCAACAATGCATACATTCCCATTCTTTCATTTGTTCCTTACAGGTGGGGAATTCATGGAGGCTGAAAGTTTGGGAAAAGCCAAACTTTGAAGGCCAGTCGATGGAGATGGCGGACAACTTGCCTGCCTTCCCTGAGCACTGGAAAAACCACAACGTCCACTCTTGCAAGGTGTTCGAAGGAGCCTGGATCTTCTTTGAGCACCCAAACTACAGGGGGCGGCAGTACCTGCTTGAGAGGGGCGAATACAGGCGGTACGCTGAGTGGGGGGGCATGCAGCCCAGTGTTGGATCCATCCGCCGGGTTAAAGAGCAGTAGCCACTGACAAAATCTTTGAAAAAATTAATAAATAAAAACAAGGAAAATATCTAAACATGCTTAAAATAAAGTCATGATAGAAAATTAAACATTGGTTGTCATTTATTACCCATGATCCTTTTCACCCAGTATCCATATTGTATTACATTTAATCACAACATTTTAAAAAATCAAGTGAAAGCTTTTTTTTAGACTTTACTGAGATTAAAACTTAATATAGAAATAATACAAATTGATTCAAACTGGACAAATGCAATGTTTAAATAGTGAAAGTCATTTTAAATCATAGTAAAATAACTACAAGAGCTTTCAGAAAACATTGTTTAAAATTTGCACCAGTATATAAACTCACGTGCACGTTATGCATGCACTTCCATTAAACAAAAGAATTATATCAATGTTCCGCCTATTTTTTTTTTATCTCCAAGCTTTTTATTCTTTATATAAATGAGTATATTTATTAAGCAAAAACAGGAGGATACACACAAAATTGTATTATTTAATATTTATAACATGGCTTAATGCTCAATGGTTTATATTTGTAAATATTTTATATTTAATTCTATTAGTGAATAGTGTTCAGAGGGGAAAGCTATTGAAGCATTTCAAGGAAACTTGTTAATTCCGCATGTGAATTTAAGAACAGTTATAATAATAAACAAGAGGATAAGTTATAGTTGACTGGGCAAAAAAAAAAACAATAACAGAGAAAAGGAAAAAGAGTATATGTTATGTAATATAATGTAACACAAAATACAAAAACACAATAATACATGCTGAAACAATATTTCCATAAATATTTAGATAACAGCAGCTATATCCTCGTGAGAACCGAGGAAAAAAGAATCTTCCCATTGAACTGTTTTGTGATTTCCTGCCTCTTTGGAGATAAAAGGAATCACCCAATATCAATGGAAAGCCCAGGATGTCCTCTATTTAGTACATCAGGAGTTAGTAGGGCAGCTCAAATAAGTAAAAAAAAATAGACCAAAAACCAATGTCCATTACAGAGGACATAAATGATTAGGCTGGTTCTTCGGAGGGTATGGGAGGTGACATGAATGAAGAAGTGATTTTTCAGCAACATTATTTCTATTTTTCTAGAGTTAAACAGCATTCAGTCAAAATTTCTGCATCGACACATATAAAGGCCATGTGCTAAAACAATTGCAGAATCAGCTAATGTGCCGATGTTAATGGAGAGCTCATTTGAATGACAATGATTCCCCTGGCAATGCAGTTCATCAGCCTTTATTTAAAAGTGGACCGCCGGCGATGCAGTGTGCATAAGGGGCTTTAATTTGATTGGGTGAGGAGGAACACGAGGCAATTATGGAGCGCACAGGGAAGGTAAGCGCCACAACTGTGCGAAATGATAATGCCGTAATGACCTCACGCTAAGCTGTGGGTGGATTTCTTCTTGCTAAATGGAGTTGAGCTGATGTCCTAACAAATATTAGTGTGTTAGTGTGACGAAGCGGGCGAGGCTTTTGTCAGATATAACCTGAAGTGCATGAATGTTCCTGCACAAATAAATATAGATGGTAACCCTGACAAAAACCTTAAAGCTGAATTATTTCATTTTTAGCCACTAGGGAGCAGCACAAAAAAGTGAAAGTCCAATATTTGCTCTGATTAGCTCTGCGTTAGTACAACAAACTCCTGAGATATTTATCTACAATGTATAACTCAAATTCTCTGTCAAAAGAGTTATATTAGCGGTGTTGTCCATAGAGATATGGAGAGTTGTAGGGTTTGTTTTACTTGTACAACTTTTAATTCACACTCTTGCTTGCAGATCTTTTTTTACGAGGACAAGAACTTCCAGGGTCGTTACTACGAATGCAGCAGCGACTGTCCCGAGCTAAGTTCCCACTTCAGCCGCTGTAACTCTATTCGAGTGGAGAGTGGAGCCTGGGTCATCTATGAGAGACCCCAGTATATGGGCTACCAGTACATCCTCTCTAAAGGGGAATACCCCAACTATCAGAGCTGGAACGGCTTCAATGACACCATTCGCTCCTGCCGCTTTATTACATATGTAAGTCTCAGGAAACAACCACAGAACTAGAATACTATGTATACTTTCTTCTCTGTAATTTTTTTGAGAGCAATGCATTGCTGTGAGAAATGTCCTCCTACAGGATGGACAAATGTGGTCTTAGCTGCTGAAAGTTAAAGGAATTCCTATCAATTATTAACATATTCTTATTTTTAAATCTTTAAGCCATCCACCAGGCACAGGATCCGCATTTACGAACGTCCAGACTTCAGTGGCCAGATGATAGAGTTTAGCGAAGACATGCCCAACCTGCAGGACCGCTGGCGCTACCGCGACATCCACTCGGCCCACGTCCAGGATGGCACCTGGGTCTTCTATGAGCATCCGAGCTACAGGGGGCGCCAGTACCTGCTGGAAAAGGGCGAATACAGACGACACTCGGAGTGGGGGGCTCTTCATCCATCTGTAGGCTCCATTAGACGCGTCGTGGACTTCTAGATCAATAGCTCACTTCCCTTTTCTCGCTTTCCTCCTGTCGCTCATTCAACTGAGCAAATAAACCCACAGGCATAGACAAATAATGAACTGCTGTGATTTTATTTCTTGTTGTT